>BQNB010015446.1:0-73255 GCA_026074375.1 Tanacetum coccineum
GTGCCCTTGAAGTACAGAGGTTTGCACTTCATGAAATCCTGGTAAGTGCACTCGCGAGCAACGCGTTCAGATCCCCTGACACCCGTTCCCGAAGAATGGCTATCAATGCCATTCCTAGTTGAGTCACGTGCAGCCAAGGCGGCATTGACTCCTTGATTAATCATAGCTTGGAGTTGGGCATTAGTGACATTAGTGGTTGTGGTTGCTGTTGGGGCTGGTGTTGTCGTTGCCCGTGTTGCCCTCGTGGCTCTTTTTGGTGCCATTTTCTTCAATCATAAGAAAATACAATATTTGTTAGATTTCATAAAATCATAACCACGACATGACATATCCATGAAAATTAAAGTGAGATCACATCACACAGTGAAATGTACAATTGAATTGTAATTAACAATGATATAACCAAATCGACATTCATTCATAAACAAATTCGATTACAAACGTGACCTAATACAACCATTCCATATATAAATTGGAAAACATACATGAATGGTTCAGATACAAAATGATCATAGGTTACAAAATAAACATAACAACCTAAAGCCTTACTAGCCGGGATTAAACCCGTAATACTTAGTAGGCTATATACAAAATGACTAGCCATAACAAAGTCTAATCTAAGAACTGCTACCAGCCTCCTCTGGCAGCTCTGGCTGTGCAGGACCCCCAGCGGGTCCCTGCTGTCCCTGTAATGCAGTAACCTGTCCCTGTAATGCCATCACCTGTCCCTGTAAGGCTGTCACCTGCCCCTGCAGTGTGGTGACCAGTCCCTGAAGTGGAATCATCTCTCTCTGTAGTGTCTGCATAACAGTCAATGTCTGAATAATCTGCTGCTGTCGAGCACGATCAGCTGCCCTCAACTCTCTCATCTCCTCATGCCTCCCGCGGTCTGTCTCTAGCAAATCTGAAATCGCTCTCTGTCTACTACGATCTGCTGACTGTAACTCTCTGATCTCTGACATCTGTGCATGAACTGTGGTGCATAGTGACATAACCTCTGCACGCGCAAGATCACTCGCATCCATAGATCGTCCCCAAGCCTCTCTAGACATCCTAGCCTCAGTCTCCATCAAATGACGTGTATGTTGTGCACACGTCTATCTCTAACATAATTGAACCCCCCCCCCCCCCCCGACGGCAACAGCTGTCTCTGACCCTGCTCATCATCTAACATCATATAGATCTCATCTGTATCTCGCCTAACCATAGACTCAAACTCTCTTACGTGTGCACCTAACTCTGTGTCAGTACTAACTGGAGCTCCCTGTAGGGTCTCAACAATCTCATCCTACGAATCCGTGATCCTATATCCAACATATCTCTCTGGGTCACGCCTAATCTCCCTATTCATAGTGGCAACAAAGCCATAATCTGCCCTAAGACCTCTAGCTGGTCTAGCAGCAGCAGCGGCGGAGCTCTCTCCTACCTCGTATCTGGGACCAAGAGCGATACCTAACCTCCTCCGAGGTGGTAGGTTAACCTCGGGTATGTCCTCTCTACGACTGGCAGAGGGTAGTAACAATGGTGGTAATGAAGTAGGAGCTGATGTGGGCAAGGGTGGTGGTGCATCTGGTCTGGTGGGGGAGAGTATGAAGGGTGGTGGTAATGGTAGAGAATGAGAAGTAGCAGCAGCCTCAGCTCTCATCCGAATCATGGCAGCTCGATAGCCCAATGAACGAATAGGACTAGGAGGTGGTGCTGATAACACAGGTGAGGGTGGTGATAGTGGTAATGATGGAGATGGTATCGGGGGTGGCAGTGGGAAAGGAATCTGGGGTGGTGATGAAGACCATGGAGATAGTGGTGATGCTGGTGGGGAAGATATAGCAAGCAGTCTGGCAACCTCAGAATCAGACCATGCTGGTACAGGTACTGGCTCTGGAATAGTAATCCTAGCTGTCATACGATATGCAGGGTGAGGTGGTGGTGTGGCCGCAGACTCATCAGTCTCAAACGGCTCAGTCTCCTCTGCAGACGGGGCAGTAGCTGGTAAAGCAACAACTACAGGGTAGGCAGGAGCTGGGTGCTCCTCCTCCGCCTCCTCGTCAACCTCAACATCCATCTCATCATCCTCATCCTCCTCATCGGCCTCGATGTCCATATCATCGTCCTCATCCTCCTCGATGTCCATCTCATCATCTCCGTCATCTCCTCCATCAGCAGGATAGTCGATAGGATCCTCCTCAGGGTCCTCATCGTCATCCTCCTCCGGATCTGCCTCAGGATCAGTCTCTGGAACATAATCAGGTGACTGTGCAGTGGGTGAGGCATCCTCAGCACCTGGCTGATCCTCAGCAACAATCTCATCGTCAGCATGCTCTGGACCTGGAACATAATCTGGCGAAAGTGGTGCCTGCTCTGGCTCCTCAGGGCCAGGCACGTAATCTGGAGAGGGTGGGGCCTGAAGAGCGGCCTCCACGTATGGGTCCTCTGGCATGTAGGGTAGCTCAAGGAACTCGTGATCATCGGCTCTCGGTGATCCTATGTCTGATAAGTCCTCATATGGACTGGACACCGCTGTGTATGTGATCCCCGATTCATCTGAATCTGACATGACTGTATCTGAAAATCCAAAGATAGCTTATATTAGTATTTAATATAAGACTCTTATAGTAATATACATTTATAATCATAACATGTATATCAATTATGAATGCATCTAGTCCAACCAACTAATGCAACAAGTAGTGTATGCATGAATGTATGCACATATGTATGTCCCGTGTAAACCCCTTTGTTATAAAAACAACTTTTGAAAACGGTTATAGTCCAGCAAAAACATTTGACCTGGTTCTCTATAACCTTGGCTCTTGATACCAATCTGTAACACCCCCAAATTGGGTCGCAGCGGAATAAGGGTCCGGGGCGTGTTACTTCTCAGATCAATAACACAAGATGTATATAGAACGACCAAAAAGTCGTTTAAAAACTGATACATTGGATTTAACAAAGTATTTGTTACATAAGCCGAAGCTTCACTTGTCCACTTGTTCAAAGTACAAAGATTTCTAGCCCATACAGTTATACAAAATGTAATGCGACAAAATCTTTAATGCATGATATCCCAATCAAAACCACCAATGTATCCCTTGCACCTCGTGCTTACTGATCCCCTGAAAAACATTGCTTTAAAACGTCAACAATAATGTTGGTGAATTCATAGGTTTGATAAATCATATATTGTAGGACCACAAGATTTCCCAAGTGTATGATAATGCAACAGATGCAGACATCATATAAATGTAATTACGTTGCTCTAAGCTCATGACACTGAAGCTTGACGTGTATGAATACCAAATTAATGGCCTACATTGCCCGTGGTGATGTTCTAACCCGCAACATCCTATATTCGACATGGTATACGTTCGTTTGTCCAGTGATAGCTAATCACCCGAACGGGGTTGTCAAACCCAATAGATCTATTAATAACATTCGCGCTCACAATCCCGCAATTGACAGTTCATGATAATGGGCTCAGATATGGGTTATCGCTACTTAGGCAACACGTAATCATAACATGAAACTTAACCACTTGTGTCCAATTGTAAAGCATTGCATGTTTTTCACCCCAAAAACTTTGTAAAACAAAAGCATGTACAATGTGGGGCTATGAACTCACCTTGAGTTCTGATAATCCAAATATCGCAGATAAAGCGTCACGTAAAAGATCGAATGCAACCTAAATTATCATAGGTCGTATAAGTACCGAGTACTTTAAACAATAACATTGAATATAATCCTATAGTTGTTACATCGTACTATCGTTCGGGCTATCATAATTAAAGAGGTCATGACATGACGTTCGAGGAGTTAGGACACTTTAAATCGTAAATCCAGCAACTCGTCGAAACGCCATCCGAAGAGGCCTCATTATGAAACTCCCTAGTAATATAGTACTTTGATAACCGCATAATATTCTATATAGCTCAATCACCAACTAATGGTTTTTGGAAAAATTGTGTTTAATAAATTAAAACGTTTATAATTACCGTTTAGTAAAACTGGCGTAACTTTCGCGTTTTAAGCCCGATTCTCGCGTTTCTTATGTCCATCTTTTCGTATTAAGACGGGTTATCGATAACAGACATGGGTTTTATATAATTTGTATTTGTTGTCGTAAAACCCGTAAATGTCGTATTTTATTCGTTATAGCTCCGTTTTTAATGATTCTTTCGAGGACGTTCTCGTATTTGAAAGTTCTATATTTTTATGAGGTTTACAAAAATTTTAAATTTCTGATCATGCATAGGTACTTTTTAAAAAATTAGTTTTATAAAAAGTATTATTTGTCGTAAACTTCGCGAAATTCATAACTCGTTCGTTATTAATTGAAAAAATTGCGAGTCTTATCATTTTTCGAAATCCTAAAAATGTGTATTATTTAATTAAAAATATTATCCCTTGCTGTTTATAATTTGTATAAAAATGTTTTTATAAAAATTTATTTACGACTTTCGTTTATCTAAAGTATAACTCGTTTTAACATACGTTTTCGGTATTCAATTCCTTTTAACAAGTATTCTTACCTTTTCGGAATCGTCGTTTGAATTTATTATTTATAAAAATATAGTTGGGTATGTAAAAAATTCGAATTTTGGACAGCAAGTTGGCTTGAGTTAGTTGAATCCATTTTTGATCTTTTCTTTATACTTTGTTACTTTTGTATTTTATCCACAAGTCCTCATATATCATGTTATATTATATATCATCTTATATTAGCACGTACTTGTCAATACATAGTCCTTATGTGTCCAAGTTACAAGGTTAATCAATCATGTAACACTTAAATCCTAACTTTTATTAAGAATCTCTAATTTCTAGTTTTGTATAATCATATTATAACCATATCCAAAGTGTGTTATGTTTTCTCACTTTGTTTATAACATCATCTTTATGATCATATAACATCAATATAAGTCCATAATCAACCTTAACATGTCACTTGTATTTCTTTCACTTGAAACATATTAAGAATATTTATAAACCCTAATTTACCCATAAACATTTTTACACCAAAATAACTTGATACCATATTTTCTCATGCTTTTTAACATGATGTAAGTAATAACACCACCTGTATATGAGTGTGTAAAATGATCATTTCAAGTATACACTTCATTTTCATGAATAAAACCTAAATGGTGATATAAGCTAAATAGAATGATCATATGCAATAAAATGAAAATTACAAGAACATAAAGAGTTCAAGTGGACCTTAAGATGTATGATGGTGATGATAATCAAGTGCTAAACCCTTGTTTAGCCACAAAATCCAAGCTTACACAAAGAAACCCTAGCTTTTCTTAATAGAAACCTTAACTTTCTTTCTCTTGATTATTACTTGAATATGGTTAACCAATGCTTGCAAATGCCTTAGTATATCTTAGAATATGTGTATATAGAAGGGTATGGGTTGTAGAAAATTTGATATGGGTTTGTGTGGTGGGGGGTGGTATGCCGTGAGCTTAAGGGAGCCAAAAGGGAGAGATTTTTGTGATTTTGATAAGTGTTTATGCATGTGTGAGTTACTTGCATGTATACTAGTGTTATATATGTGTTAGCTAGTCAAAAGGTGTGCAATAGTATTCAAAGACAAGCTCATGGTCTTAAGGAAAATGGTTTTCTTGTCTTAAGTCAAAGAACATAGTATGGCTAGGTATTAATGAGCAAGTGATGTACCATTGACCAAAAGATGTAAAAATTTCATTTTCCTAGCATACATATGCATGTATGCCGTATGTTTTTGTTATGGGAGGGAGTACATGCTTTATTTTTATCTTGTCTAACTTACATGAATAAAATGATACTAGTTGCAACTTGTATAAATTACTTAAGGATGTGTTTACTTGCAATTACTTGCATAATGCTTCATTCCTAGTGTAAAAAGTGTAAGTATCATTTACTTGGCTAAAGTTTAATAAAACTTTAGGTATTACTTGGGTTATTTAATCGTGGATATTTGTTGAGCGTAGATATATTTCATGCTTCGGTTATCTTTGAACGTACATTTATCACGAAACGTATTTAACTTCGTAACCAATAATAATGAACAACGACCATACTTATTATCAAAATAATTATATAACACATGATTGATGTAAACGTTTGATGATTTAATGCCTGTTTACATTAAACGCTAATTTTTGGGCGTACGCGATTTAACCTAACGTTTACAATTTCAAGCAAACATGTACAATACAAAGGTACATTGCGGATTTGTTGACGTCGTCAATGACTTGAAAACACAGGGTGTTATACGCGATCACGGACTTAACCAATTTTCAATTCACACTTCGTCAAGGGAAAACGACCTGGGAGGTTTTTAAAATTGCTTTGTTAAAAGCGATTTTCTAGAACCCGACGGAAATACTAATCTATACTATTATTGATTGACTTCTTTATTATTACGTATTTATATTATATATATATATACATATATATATATATATATATACATATATATATATATATATATGTATTAAAAAGGACGGATCAATTTTTGGCGCCGCTGCCGGGGAAGGTGTGTACGATTATCGTGTTTCGTTCGGAGATTAGTATTTTGAAGAACCTTCCTCGTGAAGTTATCGCTTTCCGTTTATGAATATTTTTTCTATTTTATAAATATAAAAAAAAATTATTTTCTCAATTTTTGTGCATATATTAAAATACTAAAAAAATACCAAAAATATTTTTCTTTCTTATTTCTTTAATATGTATTATTTTCGAAATCTAAAAATATTCTCCTTTATCTTCTTATCCGTTTAATTCTTTCTTCTTATCCCCTATATTGTTTAATTCTTTCTTATGACGTCATTTAATCAACGTGAGTGTACAGGGTGTGGACAACCATGTGATGACTTTTATTGTTATATATGTACATGTTCGCAGTGTGGTGTTAATCTTCTACTTGGAACTTGTATAAATTGCATTTATGGTGATGGAAAGCCAGTCACTTGTGGGTGTGAAGGCCCATTAAGAGGAGGATTTTGTTCATTTTGCGCTTTAAGAAATGGAAATTCATTCTATTATAATCCAAATCCAAACTCGTTCAATGAATCTCAAAATTTTTCCGACTGCCCTCCACAACCCCGGTACAAGACGTATACTTGTGAGTTATGTAGAAACGATGCTCATTTTGGTTACGATTGTCCAACACAAGTTCCATTTAACTCTTATTGGGGAACCCTTGTTCGTATCAAACTTCAATAATAATTTTCCACTAACTTCACCAAGTTTTTCACAAAAATACTTTTGTTGTGAGAACTGCGGGGGTCCTCATGAAACTTTTCAGTGTCAACCGATGAACCAAGATTTCTATAAATCTAATTCTTCCGGTTTTGACCAATTTCAACCCTCTCAATTTCCCGTCAATTATCCTCCTCAAGAGACGAGTAAAGAAATTTTGCAAGCTCGTGACAACTTAATTGAAGCTATACAAGCCTTTTTAAAGGAGTATAATCAAATACCTCCTAATGAAAAGTGCATGGCTTTATTGCTAGCCGAGGAGAGATTTCTTAAGATTAAGCAAGCTATGGAAGAAGAGCAGAATCAACCTGAAGTTTTACAAGAATTGCTTCTTAAGCTTATAAATGATTTGTAAATTCTTAAAGGAATTCAACCAGAGAAGAAGAAGCCGACATCTCAAAGTTCTATTCCATATTGGAATTTTTCTATGATTGACGATGAAGAAGCTAGAGACAACTTTTTGAAGGACGTGTGCACCTTCTTAAGGAAGTTTAGTCGTATACCTTTTGGAGTAACACCAAAGGTTATATTGATAGCTTGGGAAAGTTTTGGCAAATTTAAGGATGCTTTGACGGATAAGCAATATCGACAAGATGATATTCAAGAATTGATGAGTAAACTCCTTGAAGATGTGCAAACTATTAGTGAAGAGTTTTCAGAATATATTAATTATCCAAGCTGGAATCGTCCGCTTTTCTACTTCGATGAAGACGATGATGAGTATACTGTTATATGGAGAAGGCCTAACGCGATCACACCCGATAAACCATCCGAGGAGCCCGAAGATCCTCTAATCATGGGGGAAGAGGAACTTAGCACTATTCCTGAAAAGGATAATCTAGTGTTGTGGGACCTCGTTCCCAATCCCCAAGTGGATCCAAGGGTTTTTCTGACGATATTTGTGATAATGATCATTTTGATGCTGAATCTTTGCTTAGTCAAGATATTCTGATCACGTCTCCTAAGATCGATTTTCTTTCCGAGGGTTCGCCGGTGAACTCGTCCTACTTCACATGGAATGGATGAAGCGAATTTGATGTCATGAAAGAAGATGAATGTATGATGATGATACTTGGAGCGACGACGATTCTTTTGAAAACATCGATTATGTTGAGGCTTCGCCTCCCGATTCTGAGCTAGTCAGCTTAGAAGAGGTTGAGGACGTTATTCTTCGTGACAAATTGTCAAATGTCTATCTTCTCATTTCTAAGATTGAAGCGTTAAATGACAACCCCACTCTATCTTCTTTTTCTTATTTTGATAATTCTTTTAGCGATTATACAGAAGAGACGAGAAGTGGCAGTACCACTTCTCATGCTGATATCTCTCTTCCCGAGCATGATTCGTTTCTTTTTTAGATTGAGCCCGATCAAGGAGGGTTGACTAGCGTTGTTATTTCTGATAATTCAAATGATTCTCTTTTGGAACTTCCTAAGTTTGAATCATTTCACTTTGATTTTGATCCGTCATTTCTTCGTCCTCCTCCGAAACCACCGGTTGTTAGGATTTGCTTACATTTTGAGCCCGATGCTCCCTTGATTGATAATTTTAATGAGCTTAATGATGACCAAGAAGGAGGTAAGATTGATTTTTCTCAAAATGTTGAAGATGACGATTCCTTCACATTTGTCATTTGGACTTTTCTCCCATTTCTCACCTACCTTGCGGATTCTCCTTTACTTCTCTCCACCGGGAGTGAAGACACCATTTTTGACCCCGGCATCTCCACTTAGAGCTGGTGGCATCTCATCAAGATGGAACTTTCATGTGCTTTAATGTTTATCCAAATATTAATGAAAGCCCGATTGAGGTTTTCTTTTCCATTTGCTTCCCCATGGACAACTTAATTCGGGGTCGAGTCAAGCTCGTGACTTGGTTAACAAAAATAAGCATTTCTATCTTCTTATCTATTTTCTAACAATTAATGTAAGGGGGCTCGCCTCTTTCCTTTCTTGTGTTTTGTGTTTTGTGATGTTTGTCCAGGATTGCCCGGATTTTGAAGACTCTCGTGCTCATGGTTTTGTCCATCTATTCGAGCTTCATATCCTCAGCTTCATTCAGGGAATCCAATATCCTAATTTTATCGATTATTGTTTATCTTTAGCATACTTAATAAATGGCTTTAGATTTGCGTAGAGAACCCTTAATACTTGAATTATGCCTTGAAATTAGTATAGGGGGTGCCAAGTCTCACACTGAGGACTAATGTGTGTTATAGTATGGAGGGGGGGGGGGAAATCTATCGATTTGATTATACCTGCAACCGTTGTTCTCACGTAACCCGTTTTTCCACCAAAAATATGTGATTTATGTGAAAAATAGTAAAAATTTAAAATTTGTGTGCTTGAAAAAGTGATAAATGTTGGAATAAAGTGATGAAATAAGTGTTGTTATATAAATAAAGGTGAGAACGAGAAATAAATTTTGATCCGACCGGTTTTGTACCTTAGTTTTTTTTCCTTAACATATTTAAATCGAGTTTGTTGCTAGTCTTATGTAGGCTTATCCATTATGCCGAGCTCGATTTATTAGAATAAAGATTGTTGCCAGTCTATAGTGACTTGTAAAGTGCCAATCTCTTAATTCGCTAGGCAAGCATTCGCGGTCTCTTCTTTGAGATTTTAAATTGCGAGAACGAGAAATGATAGTGTTAATTATATGTCATGTATTAAACGTAGAATGTTGGTTTTCTTTCAGGCATCATAAGTAGTAATCTGTGGCCTTTTTTTCCATTTGATTGTCTCATTATATGATTAAAATGTTTAATAAATAAGGTTGTCTGGTTTAATGTTAATTTTTAGTAACTTCCCTTTGATTTGGATGCGATGATTCAAATTTTGGCTTATTATATGCATTAAATGTTTATTACTTTACTTATACCTTAAAGAGCCTTAGGGTATATGGTATGAGTAGAGTAAATCATTTTATTACTTTTTGCCTTAAAGAGCCTTAGGGTATATGGCATAAGTAGTACTAATCATGAAATTATTTGTACCTTAAAGAGCCTTAGGGCATATGGTACTTATAAAATTAGTGATTGAGAAAAGGTTGCTTAATTATTTTCACCTTAAAGAGCCTAAGGGTATATGGTGTTAATAATATTACTTGATTTATGTCTTAAAGAGCCTTAGGGTATATGACATGAATTAAGGCAAAGCAACAAAATCCAAAATTTCGTTCATTTTCATCGGTTTTTAAGGATAAGGGTGGAAGCTAAACTTTATTTTTAACCGTCCCACTTTATTTTTGGAATTAATAAATATCGAAACAAAAGTCTTAAAGAGCCTTCGGGTATATGACTTAAGTAAAATCTTGAGATACAAAAGTAAGATTTGCGGGAGGAAAAATTAAGTACACTCAATAGTATTTATGAGTAGTGGTAGTATCATGACTTGTATTTGTCAATTGATCTTTATTTTTAGTTAGTATGGAAAAGTGAAAAGTGGGGTGATTGAATTTATTTTGCTTGTTCTATGATCCTAAGTATTATCAAAAATAATGGAAGCATAATGTTATTAAGTGTTGAAATATAAAATATAAAAAAAATGTTGAAAATGGAAAACAGAGCGTTTCTTAACTATTGATTCCTTAATCCCTTTAGATGAGCACTTTACTACTTTTCGAGGTAATTAGTTTGGGGGAATTAGAATTTTTAGTTTAAAGCGCGTATTTATTACATTGCGTGAGGACACGGCAATACTTTAGTATGGGGGAATTTGGTATTTGCTATTTTATACATACTTTTTACCTAATTTAACGACCCTAAATAACCAAAAACGTGTTGAAAATGCAATGTATATGCTTGTTTTTGTGTTTGTGTATGTGCAGGTATCAGATATCAAGAAAAGGACAAAAATAAAGACAAAGCAAACAAAACCGAGCACGAGAATGAAAAGAGCGCGAGAAAACGAGTTCAACGGTGCCCTCAAATTTTATTGGTCCAACCCGTAACTCATTTTAATGGGCCGGACCAGCCCATTATTATCTTGGCCTGAAATAAGCCCAATACATGAAATTAAAATCTAGAAATGATGACGCAGGCATGACGTAGGGTCACGTGACATAGCACTAGTTCATGAATTAGCAAATCAAAAGTGTCCACGTGGCGAAGGATTTTTTACAAATTCTCAATTTGCAATTTCTGTTTGAGGAAAAGTTGATCCAAGGGACGACAGTTTAGGCGTAGTATGTAAGCTGCATAAACATCCACGTGGCATTGTTTCAACGGATGGATCAGGCTGGAATTGTTGGCGATCCGTGGGAAGGGAAATTAATGCCAATCATTGGCTAATGAGTGCTCTCATGATGAGAGCAAAATTACAAAAATCACCCTTGGATCCCCTATAAATGAAACTCGCCCCCTCACTTGGAAAGTAGTAGGTTTTAGTTTTAAAAATGTTTCATTTATTTTTCTTAGCTTATTAATGTTTAGATATAGCTTATTTGTAATTTTCAGCTTATTAAAACTCGTTCTCAGCTTATTTACAAGCTTATTGTATTTGGATCTTATTTAGTTTAATAATGAGATAGTTTAAGAATTGGTTTTGTTAAAATTATTTGATCTTGGCTCGAATCTCAAATCTTTTCTAGTTTATCTTGATAAGCAACACTTATTTCTTTTTTCTTAACTCTCACAGCTTATTTTATGATCAAATAAGTTTCTTAAATAGGCTTATCTCGTTTACATTTAAGCTCATAAGTATAAAAGGATTTTCAGCTTGCTAAATTTCTTTCGTAGTTTTTACCTATTGGCTTATTTTCAATTAGCTTATTCAAGTTACTAGTGTCTTGGTTTATGTCACTAGTAGAATAAGCACTCTTGTGGCTTATTCGATCATGAAATAAGCTCAAATCTCACATATAAGTTTCGTCTTATTTCATTTGTTCGGTTTGCTTATTAAGTTCTAAAATCATTTTCGTTTAGCTTATTTAGTAGACTTTTAAATTGTAATTTTAAAATCTCATTTAACAACTTTCATTTTGCAAATTGTTTTACAAATAATAGTAGTCTTGAATGAGTAATAGGGGCTCGGCCCATTTTTATTTACAAAATAGATCACTAGTTCGCTCATTGGTTTGTAATTGGGTTAATTACATGTTTTATTTTGGAAGTTTGAAACAAATCAGTAGCATAACATTTAATTAAGCTTTAATAGTTTGAATTGTTTTGTGATTACGGTACCGGTCAACTCATGAGGCGAGGAGCTTACGGGTATATTTAGCTAGACCGAATTTAATTATTTGCTTTAGCTAAATAAACCGGGTGGTATTCGTTTAATTGTGGGTCTTCGTATCGGTTCCATTTTCTAATCCTTTTTCAATACTTAGAGTAGATTTATTTTATCGTTTTATAAAATGTTTGCTTATTTGATTTTTGCCATGCTTAGTGTAGATTTAATTTTGTCGTTAAATGCTATGTTTGTTTAAAATGTTTAGCTTTGTTTGTTTAATCATTATGAGTAGCGAGTAGTTTAATTAGTGCTTGTTAAGTGATATAGTGATTTGGTAATTAAGTGTGGAATTGAAAAAAGGTTTAATTAATAAATAATCTTCGATTATTTTAGATTTATAGTTTGAACGTTTCAAAGGGCAAAAGCCGGAGAAATAGTCAAACTATACATCTAGTAATTAATATCTTTTTAAGAGATTTTTGTCAAAATAAACCGACGTTGTGAGATAATTATCTTTACTAAGGAAATTAATTCGTTAATAGACCTTAATTTACACTTGATAAACTTTTCACATCACTTAGCAAGCATATTAGTCATTTTTATCTTTTAGATTAATTTAGCATAATCCTTGTAGTTTAATTGCTTAGTATAATTCTAGCATTAATATTAGATTGTTTTTGTTGAATTTCCAAGCTTGCTTATTTGTCTCGTTTTAAATACTCGTTTTGTTTAATGCTTACTTGTTTAATTGTCTTATTTGCTTTACTTGTTTTTATGCTTTTGTTTACTTTATCATTATGTCAAGTAGAATTTAGAAAACCAAATCAAAAATCTTTTAAACCAATTCGAAACGCGCGATCACGGACTTAACCGATTTTCAATTCACACTTCGTCGAGGGAAAACGACCCGGGAGGTTTTTGAAATTGCTTTGGTTAAAAGCGTTTTTCTAGAACCCGACGGAAATACTAATCTACACTATTATTGATTAACTTCCTTATTATTACGTATTTATATTATATATATATATATATATATATGTATATATATATATATATATATGTATATATATATATATATGTATATGTATTAAAAAGGACGGATCAGACTTCTTTGATAAAAAATATACAAAAAGAGCGCAATATTGATATGCTTTTGAGATATGTACGATTTTATAAAAAGGTCAAAGTTTACTATTTATTTAAAAAAAACTTTCACAAAACCCCAACCCAATCATATTATAATAATTATAAAAATTCACTCTCGAAAAACCCATTGCTTTACAAAATATCAAAAAAAAAAACCATGTCACTATAAAGTGACTTTAAATAATTAAAACCCTTCAAATTAAAAAAAAACGCAACATAACCTCTACACATATAAAAAAGAAAAAATACATCTTAACATATAAAGCTACCATAAAACACCCTCAAATGTAAATAAACTCAAAACAAAAATAAGCTCGACGCAATGCACGAACACTCTTCCTGCTTGTTTAAAGACAATGTAGGCTCAATATGCTCATACGATTTAGAGTGCGAGATGAAGTCGCATCCTATTAATTATTGTGTATGTTGTCACGTCATCTTGTATAATATAACATTTTTATTAAGCTGGTTTTTATGATAGTGACCCATCACTATTATCACTCACCTCATGCGTCATGCCTTATAAAACCTCCTCTCTGTCACGCGTGAGCAAGCTAAAAAAGAAAATAGATGTGATCACTGTCATCACTATTTTTCGTTTGGTTTGTGAGTACTTGTGGTATAACACCCCGTATTTTAGGACAATGTACGACGTTGATAAAGTCGCTATTTATTTTTTTGTATTGTACGCGTTTGTTTTTAATGGAAATCGATAAGTTAAATCGCTGAAGCAAAGAAATTACCAGTTAACGTTAAACGGGCCATCAAGCAAATTATTGTTACGTCAAACAAGGTTAAGTAATTATTATGAGATTACATTATTATTAACGTTGACAGTTATTTTATAGGATACGTGGAAAGCGTTTACGTTTCGCGATAAAATGACAATTTTCAGGTATTCCCGGAAACCCTAAAAATTAACGTACGGTGCAACAAATAACTACGTTTATATCCATATGATCGTAGTTTATAAAAACTTTTTGCATTTGTTATTTATATACACGTTTCATAGGTGTATTACAAAATAACAAATACGTTTATAAAATACCAAGACATTACAAGTACTACTTTTAAAATAAAAACTACACATTAACATTTTTATATAAACTTTCACACTACACTTTTCTTGTTTAAATCAACAAGTTAAAAATATATAGGGAAAAGTAAAATAAACTAGTGTAACATCATCCCTTGAGTTCCATGGGATGATTCCCATTAGGAAGGACACACAGAAACATAACATTTAACAACCCTGTTTCCTTCCTTTTGGTCCCTTTATTGTCCCCCCCTTTGAATCCCATGCACACTACCCTCCCCCTTGGGACTTTCTAGTCAAAATACAATGGTCAACTTAAAATATCTTTTCACTCTTACCTATAAATACATGCTTCCTATATTGAAGGTTTACTTACACTTTATACTTACCAAAATTTCTTTCTTTCTCTCCCTTTTAAGCTCAAAACCCACGGCTCATTTAACAACCATAAACAAACCATACAAAATTTTTCTACAATCCATGCAAGCCTATACACATCAATCCTAAGACACACTAAGGTGTTTACAAGCATTGGTTCTTCATTTGCAAGGATTTAAGAAGAAAAGGGAAGATTAGGGTTTCAAACCTAATCTAGGGTTTATTTTAAAGCGTGTAGCTTGGTTTTGAATCTAAACACGGGTTTAGCACTTATTTCTCATCTCATACATCATCCCTAAGGTCTTCCTAATTCCTTTATACTTTTTATTATCATTATTTTATGTGTAATATGTTATATATGGCTAAATCACCACTAAGGACTTTTTAATATGTAAAATGAGTTTTCACTTATGTTTATGAATTTATGCACTTATTCTTATGTCATATGGTTATATATATCATGGAAAAATAAATGTAAAAGTATGTTAACATATGGTTTAAGTATAAACATGTTTAAGTATAAATTAGGGTTTTAAAGGTTTACTTAAGAAAGTTATGATTAAAAGTATACAAATGCCATATAAGGGCTGTTTTAATTCGACCTCATACAGTAGGTTAGACATTATATAAAAATAATACGCCTCATGACGATTCCAAAATGATAAGAAACTCGAAAAACCGATTTATAACGAAAAAGATACGTTAATTACGAGTTTACGACTATAAATACTTTTATAAAACTATTTTTATAAAAGTTACTATTCATTACAGCAACTTTCATTTTTAAAACATCTAATATATGATATAACTTTTAATTACGAGATCGTACTCGAAAGAATCGCTAAAAACGGAACTATAACGAATAAACTACTCTACGACAATTTTCGATAAATTTAAAGTTTTATAAAAGGTAATTTTTATAAACTTATGAATAGTAAAAGTACTATCATCAGCGGATCCCATCTTTATAAAATTTAATACATCTTTTAATAACCAAAGCCCGTAACTCGATATGAATTCACTAAAATCGGGATTAAAACGAATAAGTTATTACGATTACAAGTTTACGCTAATTAAAACCCAAAAAAGACAAACAAGTTGTCGCGAACAGTAAAATCACTATTCATCGCAGAATATCAAAAACATGAAAATGTAATATTTTGATCGCTCGTCTTACTACGAAGTCGTGACGTATGTAACGCGAAGCAACGGGCTTTAAACGACCTAAAATTAGGTCTTTTTTACGAAAAAGTATATTTTTAAACGTTTTTCACGTTATAAATATTATTTTACTATAAACGATTTTTTTAGTCGGTGATTGGGCTCATATAGAATATTCGGTGGTTATCAAGTGCTATAATACTAGGAGTTTTAATAATGTGGCCTGCTTCGGATGGGAATATCGACGAGTTGTGGATTTGACGATTTAAGGGGTCCTACCCCTCGTACGTCATGTCATGACCTCTATAAATTATTGTTAGCCGCTCGATCGTAGTACGATTGTAACAACTATTAGATTATATTTTGTTAATTAATATAAGTACTCGTTACTTTATTACGACTATGTTGAAATTAGGTTGCATTCGGGAATAATCGTGAAGCATTCCCACACTTGATATAAATTATCAGATCACTCACTTGAGGTGAGTTCATAGCCCCACACTTTTTACAGTTTTACTGATTTACTATTATTTGGGGTGGAAACATGCTTTGTTTTACAAATTGGACGCAAGTGGATATTTTGCATTGATTACATGTTTGCCTAAGTAGCGATAACCCAAGTTAAGCCCATTATCATGAACTGTCAATTGCATAGATGTAGTTGGGAATTACATTATGTGATCGCGAATGTTATTTAATAGATCTATTTGGGAAACGACCTCCCTGTTCGAGTGACTAGCTATCACTGGGAACGAACGTTATAGCATGTCGAATCAGGGATGTTTCGGGTTAGAACATCATTTCGGGCTGAGTAGCAATATTTTGCGAACAAGACTGTCGAGCTTCAGTGTCATGAGCTTAGTGTAAATGTAATCTGGTTTTGTGATTGTTTGCATATGTTGTAACATCACGGGAAAGTCTTGCGGTCCTGCATAATTTAAATACATAAACCTATGAATTCACCAACATTTTTGTTGACGTTTTAAGCAATGTTTTCAGGAGGTCAATAGGCACGAGGTGCCAAGGATGCATTGGGTTACATTTTGGATTGCACGCTTAAAGACTTTTATATCATATTTTGGGAAATCTATGTCATCTTTTGTAATATTAAACAAGGAATAAGTGAAGCTATAAGCTTTTGTAATATGTCTTTTAATTAAATCCAATGTATCAATTTAAACAACTTTTTGTGTCGTTCTTATATATATCTTGTGCTGTTGATCTTGAAGTAACACGCCCCGGACCCTTATTCCGCTGCGACCCATTTTGGGGGTGTTACATCATGACAAAGCAAAAAGGAGTTGCATGGTATCTTTTCGACAACTTCATTCACACCTCAAGCTTCTTTCAAACAACGACTTAAAAGTAACTCGAACCGAGTCTGGATTCAAACGCGTATTTGCGACACTCTTTGGTCAAGATATGAAGATTTTCATAGGCACAATGTTCCTAAACGTGGATCAACTAGAAAAGCAACTTGCCAAAGAAGAATTTCAAGAGGTTGGATCCATAGCTGCTTTTAAAGTACTCGAGACACATTTTCAGATGTTCATCAAGTCACGGATTTATTTGGATGATGAATAGGTTGTAATGACACACAACTACTTTCTACAATGCACTCAACTCGAGATTCCAGAATTCCATGATACACTAATGCAACACATGGAATCTGTTAAGAAGTCGATAGATAAAAGAGCACAGCATAAACATGAGTATGACATCAGGGTGAATGAAAGACAGATGCAGACAACAAAGGAAAAGGTTGATTCGAGTAAAGCATTGGATGATAGTTTGGTTGACACGGAAAGCAGTGAGACAGAATCAAAAGAGTAGGATACAAGCAGCAAATCAGGGAATGATGCACATGCTGATGATGCAGATATCAGACCCATATATGATGAAGAGCCAATGGCTGAGGTACAAATGACTGCTGAAATTAATGTCTTTGCTACAGAACAACAGCATACTGAGCAACCTGAATTCAATAATGAAGGAGAGGTTGACCAAAATGATGAACAATGTCATGACACATGTCCTTTGCCTGCTAAATTAACTGTTAACCAAACAACTGAACATTCAAATCAATCTCTAAAGTCTAAAAATATATGTCTTAAAAAGACTGTTGCCTAATTTTAAAAAGATTTTTTAAGAATGGAAGCACATTGTGTTAATCTTGAACTTAAATAACAAAATCAAGCTTTAAAAGAAGGGCAACATGGTCAATTTTTGAATGTAAAAAGTAATGAAGCCAAGGTTAAACATGACATAGATGTAATTGAAACAACAAACATCGAATTGGAACATAAAGTGTCTAAGTTACTTAAGGAAAATGAGACTTTGAAAAGGCATTACACAGAACTGTCTGATTCTATCAAGACAACGAGAGCAAAGACTATAGAACACACAACTTCTTTGATTGCTAAAAATGATGAATTCAAAGCTCAACTTCAAGAAAAGGGGTTTGCAATTGCAGCATTAAAAAATGAGTTAATGAAACTATCAAGAAATAGTGTGAATACTAAGTTTGCAAAATCAGGATTCAAGGTTTTAACAAGAGTTCATATATGATCTTAAGAGTATTATGAACATTATAATACAGATTATAAGCTTATTGAACAAGATTTTGAGCTTACTTGAGCTAAAATGGGTCAAAATGGGGTTTTTGGGTTCGTACGCCTAGTAACAACTTCAAGGGTTCCTTTCTCTTGATTCTTGGCTTCTATTCTGAGCTTAGGGACTTCACTTGACCTTCCTTGATCCTCCTTAAAACTCCATTTGTGTGTATGATAGATTTTGATGTGTGACTTGAATGAATGGGGGTGTTCGGCTATTTATAAGTGCGAAAACACCTTGGTGGCCAGGTTTGGTGTTTTGATTAGTTTCAAGGCTAGGATAGATGACTAAGGGCAGCTATGGTGATGACTCTTGAGGGCTAGAGGTGTAGCTAAGCTTGATGGAAGGTTATGGTGAAGGTAGGGGGTGACGAGTACAAAGGGGTGACAAGGAGGTGACAAAAAGCCTTGGTGGCCAAGGGAGGTAATGGAGGTGCTTGTAAGGTGATTGGGTGGCTGCTTCGTGACATGGTGGTGATGTCATAGAGGTTCTAGGGTGCTTGGTTAGGTTAAAAGTGGGTCAAAATGAAATAAAAAGGGGTGTCGGGTTTAATGGGTCATGGGTTAAGGTTTTATGGTTTTTAGATCGAGTTAGGTTTAAGGTTTAGGGTAGTTTAAGGTTTAGGATTAAGTTTTAATGTTAGGATTAGGGTTTAGGATTAGACTAAGGTTTAGGATTAAGGTTTAGGGTTTAGTTTTAGGTTTAAAGTGAAATTAGGGTTTTAGGGTTTTGTTTAGGGTTTAGGGTTTTAGATTAGGGTTTTAGGATGAATTAGGGTTTAGGTTTAGGGTTTAGAAGTCATGCATTAAGTGCTTGTACCTTGTGCTAAAGTGGTGGTAAAGTTTAAACATGATTTAGGAGCTTAAATGACCTAGTTTGGTTTTCTTGCATTATTGACTTGTACATTGAGCTTAAATGAGTTGTACATTAACTTGGAGGGAAATTATATTTCAAATGTTGTGTATTGATAATTGTACACATGCTTTAGAGGCTTGCACATTCATTTTATATGTATACATTACATATAATTAGGGTTTTGATATAAACGTTAACGTTTAATGCTTGTTTTGAAATAACATTTTAAAAAGTACGTTAAATGGATAATGTACTTGGTAAAAATGATATTAAGATATAGACTTGACATATTAGGATGTTTACATGATATAAACATAGATAGAATTGGCATAGGTAGGTTGTGTGAGCTCGTTTACTTTAGAGATGCAAGTTACGTTGCATAATGAGATAAAGCAAAAATTTCCCTATAAAAAGGTGATATATATATAATAGATGGATATTACAGTGCATCTAATTTAATAGATGGATAATTACATTGATGAAAAATACGGGTTGTTATAGTCTCCCTCCCTTAAAAGAAATCTCGTCCCGAGATTTAGTTGGATGCCAGAGTGATGTTTGAAAACAGATGTGGATACTTGGCACGAATTTGATCTTCGCGTTCCCATGTAAATTTTGGTCCTCTTTTAGAGTTCCATCTTACTTTGACTATAGGAATACGACTTTGCTTCAGTTGCTTGACTTCTCGATCCATGATCTCCACTGGTTCTTCCACAAAGTTGAGTTTGTCATCGAGTCGAAGCTCTTTCATTGGAATGACAAGGGATTCGTCAGATAAGCATTTCTTTAGATTAGAAACGTGGAAAGTACTGTGGACATTACTGAGCTCTTCAGGAAGCTCAAGTTTATATGCCACTGGGCCAATCCGTTCAAGGATTTTGAAAGGTCCAATGTACCAGGGATTAAGCTTTCCTCGTTTTCCAAATCGGATGACACCTTTTCGAGGTGACACTTTTAACATAAGTTGATATCCAATTTTAAATTCTAAAGGCTTCCGTCTTACATTGGCATAACTTCTTTGTCGATCTCTTGCAGCTTGCAAGCGTTGTCAAATTTGCACTATTTTCTCAGTGGTTTCATGGATTATTTCTGGTCCCGTAAGTTGAACATCTCCAACTTTGGCCCAGCAAACAGGTGATCTGCACTTTCGACCATAAAGTGCCTCAAATGGTGCTACCTTAATACTGGCATGGTAACTGTTATTGTAAGAAAATTCTACTAATGGTAAGTGTTTTTCCCATCCTTTTCCAAAATCTATAACACAGGCTCGAAGCATGTCTTCAAGTGTTTGGATTGTCCTTTCACTTTGCCCATCAGTTTCGGGATGATATGTCGTACTCATGTCTAATTTAGTACCCAAAACACTTTGTAATGATTGCCAGAATCTGGACACGAAATGACTGTCACGATCCGAGATGATAGATATTGGCACTCCATGTCGGGAGACTATTTCCTTTATGTACAATCTTGTAAGGGTTTCCATACTATTTGTCTCTCGTAGGGATGAAATGTGCGGATTTGGTGAGGCGATCGACAATGACTCCTTTATAAGATTTGTTGTCATGTCTGTTTAAGGTTTTGGGTAGTTTTGTGATGAAATCCATTGTTATTCTCTCCCACTTCCACATAGAAATCTCCTGTTGTACCAGTAAGCCGGATGGCTTCTGAAATTTGCTTTAACTCTAGAGCATGTTAAACATTTGCAACATACTCAGCGATGATTGCCTTCATATTAGGCCACCAAATAGGTTTCTTTAGATCCTGATACATCTTGTCAGAACCTGGATGAATGGAATACTTTGATTTATTGGACTCGTGCACGATCAAGTCTCTTAGATTACCAAAGAGTGGTAACCAACTTTGATTCTTGATACATCGGGTTTCATCAGAACGTATTTCAAATGATTTGTCCATTCCTCGTAAGTTTTCAGCCTTGATGTTTTCTTCTTTGAGTGCTTCAGTTTGAGCTTTGAGAATTTGTGAGGGTAATTTTGGATGAATGGTCATAACTAATGATCTAACTCGGAGTGGTTTGATTCATACCTTCCGGCTTAAGGCATCTGCTACGACATATGCCTTTCCAGGATGGTAACGAATTTCACAATCGTAATCTACAAGCAATTCTAGCCAACGACATTGTCTCATGTTCAATTCTTTCTGATCAAGGATATGCTGAAGACTTTTTTGATCAGTGAACACAGTAAATTTGGTGCCATACAGATAGTGTCTCCAAATTTTAAGAGTGAACACTACTGCTCCTAATTCGAGATCATGAGTGATATAGTTTTCTTCATTAGGCTTAAGTTGTCAGGATGCATATGCAATAACCTTCTCTCTTTGCATTAACACCGCTCCTAGACCTTGATGGGATGCATCACAGTAAACAACAAAATCATCATTTCCTTCTGGTAATGCTAAGATTGGAGCTTCACATAGCTTCTGTTTTAGCAGTTGAAAAGCTGTCTCTTGGTCTTTGCCCCAGATATACTTCTTGTTTTTCTGGGTTAATTCAGTCAAAGACTTTGCAATCTTCAAGAAATCTTTGATAAATCTCTGATAATAACCGACAAGTCCTAAGATGGAACGTAGATTTCTATGGGTGTAGTAGGAGATGTCTAATTCTCAACTGCTTCAATCTTGGCGGGGTCAACATGAAGTCCTTGATTATCAATTAAGTGTCCAAGAAATTACACGATACGAATCCAGAAATCACACTTGGAGAACTTGGCATACAACTTCTCTTTCTTGAGTAATTCTAGGATTATTCTCAGATGATTTGCGTGCTCTTCTTTGTTACGAGAGTAGATGAGAATATCATCGATGAACACTATTACGAATTTTATCCAAGTATGGTTTACACACACGATTCATGAGATCCATGAATACAGCAAGCGCGTTAGTTAAACCAAATGGCATCACTTGAAATTCATAGTGTCTGTATCTTGTTCTGAAAGCAGTCTTGGGAATATCTTCATCCCTGACTCTCAGTTGATGATAGCCTGATCTTAAGTCAATCTTCGAGTAGACACTGAAGTTGGTCAAATAAGTCATTAATTATGGGTAATGGGTAACGATTCTTTAAGGTAAGTTTATTCAAATACAATAATCGATGCATATCCTGAAAGATCCGTCTTTCTTTTTGACAAATAAGACAGGAGCTCCCCAAGGTGAAGTACTTGGTCAGATAAAACCTCGGTCTGATAATTCTTGAAGTTGGTCAGATAGTTCCTGCATTTTTGAAGGAGCTAATCTATAAGGTGCTCGGGCTACAGGTGCCGCTCCTAGAATTAGATCGATTTGGAATTCTACTTGGCAAATGGGAGGAAGGCCAGGTAGATCTTCAGGAAAAACTCCAGGAATTTCTCTGACTACTGGGATATCTTCTAGTCTTTTCTCGTCTGACTTCTTTTCCATTACTTGGGCTATGAAAACTTGACTTCTTAGATATATCTTTCGGTTTTTATACAGGATATGAGATTTAGTCTGGTTTTACTTTGGTCACCTCGGATGATCAAAGTTTCAACGTTGATTGGGATATGGATGACTTCTCGTCACAAATAATTTAGCATGATACATGGATAGAAATCCATACCAATGACGATGTCGAAACTACCGAGTTTGATTGGCATAAGATCAATTTTGGAAAGGTTGGTTTAACAAAGTCAGAGTTGCACCCTGAATAACGGGTGGTTTGTGCTTTACTAGTTTCCGTCAGCATTTCAATATTGTATAGGTATCTATTATAATGCTGAATATTTAGCGTAGAGGCAGCGATATGGATACGAAGCTTTTATTGGCTCTAGATTCAAATAATATCTAGCTAGATGTTGGTTTAGAAGGAAAACTACCCGGTGGGACTATGTCGGGTCTTGGTGAGAATTCATATCCCTTTAACATGTAGGCTCTTCCTGGGCATTTGTTGTGGAGGTTTTCGGCACTGATTTGCCTAATGCCTTTTCCTCTCCACAGCATGACAAAATAACTGTCACTGGTTAGCAGATTACTTCTTTGGTTGGCCCTTTATTTCTACAGTTCTTTTTTTTTTTTTTTTTGTCAGATGGCCACACCTTGATACAAGTATTACCACTTAACAGTCAAGGGTCCTTGTGGATGCAGAGTATATTTCTTACACAAGGGACGGTTTCCAATATACCTATTGTTTTCAGTTGGAGTGACAGCATAAGACCTGAAGGTTTCCTTGTCTTCTGTTCTGTTGTGGTTGGTGATTATTGTAGCGGTTGTGGTTGTTATGGTAGTTGTTGTTGTTGAAAGTTCTTCTGTCGTAATTTCATTTGTGATCACTTGATACTTGCACCGGAGTGTGCTTTGTTACCTGCATCTATTGTCTATGGCTATGTAATGGCTTCCCTAGAGTTTGAGGTTTAGAGGTGGTAAACCATGTCCCTTCAATACTGCGAGGATTCACTCGATGAAAAACTTCATCATTTCTCAGAATCTGGCACCATAGTGGGACATAAGGTTTCCAATTCCTGGAATCTTCTCACATATGTCTTGAGATCATTCCCCTTCACAGTCATATGGTAAAATTCGTCTTCCATCTTCTGGACCTCAGTTCGGGGACAGTACTTCTTTATCAAAAGCTTCTTGAATTTAACCTAGGTAATCTTGTAAGCTTATTCTATCCCAATAGGTTGGGCAAAAGAATTCCACCAAGATAGAGCTTCTTTAGTTAAAGTACCTATAGCAAACTTCACCTTGCAGTCTTCGGTATAGTTGCTACGGGAAAACATTGATTCAGTTTGCTCAAACCAGCGGATAAGACCAACAGCTCCTTTTGAACCTTTGAAATTGATAGGTTGGCAGCTCATGAATTCTTTGTAGCTACCTTTTCTTGCTACAGGACTTGGTATGGTGGTATTATTAGTATTTGCCATGTTAGCGGCTTGTGCTTCCAGAGCTACAAGAAACACTATCAGCAACTAGTTTCTTGATGGCAGCCTGAGTCATGGCTGGTGCTTCAGATGTTGACGTCCTTTTGGGAGGCATTCTATCAACATAAGACAACACGTAATAAGAATGATATCACAATTCTTTCCTTAAAATGCGTAAGGTTCAAAAATAAACATTGTCACAATAGTGTTGTCATAGTTATTATTTGATATGAATTCTAACAAGCATCTAACTTATTAGTTTATTTTCTAAAGGTCATGGTAAGATTCATAATGATGAAGACAGAGATGAAATATAGGACACATGATGAATATAAAATGGGATCACCATTATATTATATCATGAACGACTTGCCTTTGTACTGTACATAGTCAAAATTTGACAAGTGTTGTTATTTATACCACACATCCCGTGGCTAGGTTCTATCAAAAGCTATAACTAGTATCTAATCTAGTGTCCGATGGTCCTTCCTGGCTGTTCTTGAGTTCATAGATTGCATTCAGAAGACTTTCCTTGTCTGCTTGGTGATGAGCCTGGATATCTTCAATGATTTGTTCTAGATTAGCAATCCTGAAGCGATCCATAGCAATCTTGTTGTTATTTCACGCACATTAGCTCAGAATTTGTATTTAATTTATAATGTTGCACATGTGCATTTCCAGATGGTGCAACAACGCGGTTCGGTTTATTCAAACAATACTTAACGATCCTAGAGTGGTCTTCTACTTTATTCTTCTTCTGGGTACTACTTGAAATCTGCAGGATCCTATCATTCTTTGTATTGTCTGTAGACTTTGACCTGCTAGATTTAGTAGACCGGCTTACTCTTGTAGAGGTTGAGACAGACTTGTTAGAGGTCTGTTTGGTCTTTGTTTGGAAAGAGCCTAACTGTTTTTGGGATGTGCTTGATGATATGACGGGTTCAGCAAACCTAACTGTTTTCTTTTTGTTGATAGGCATAACAGCAACTAATTTCTCACTAGGTTTGTGAATATTAGGGCAAGTATCTCTAACATATCCTAGCAACTCTTGAATCAGCTTAACATACTTATAGGCAGAGTAAGATACACTATCTAAAGGATTTAGTGATTTGGCTTGTTCAACTATCTCCCTAAGAATAGCAGCTTGTTTTATAGTGTGCTTAAGATAGTATATATGAGTTTCCCTATTATTCTTATCCTTAGGAGCCAAAGTTACTGGGTCAAGCTTATACATTCTTGGAACAATAGTGGTAGCATTTGACTCTTGGGCAACATTGTCAACTATGTCTTTTCATTTGAATTTCCTAAGATCATTTTTAATGCTGTTATGACAAAAACCTTTTCCTGAAGGTGAGCATTTAAATCAGTAATTTCAACAGACTTTTGATTTAATTGATAGACTAAAGAGTCAACATGTTCTTTAGCCCGAACATCTTGATGGTTTTATTGAATCATAGAGTTGTTTATAAGTCTATTTCAAATGCTCATTCTTAGCAATTAGTTTTGTCACCCTATGTTCCAATTCTATGTTGATGGTCTCAATCTCATCTATGTCCTTTTTTCACATTATTTGTGGTGGAAGTTTTATTCAAACGTTTAATGTTTGCCTTCAACTTCTTAATTGTTGTGTCTTTTGCTTGAAGCTCAGCTTTCAAATGGTTCAATTCAAACAATTAATCAAATGAAGGTTCAGTTTGGTTCATAGATGTGTTATTCTTTTGAAAATTTTCTTTATTGAGTTGCATTGCAAGTTCAAGAGAAATGCAGTGTTGTTCAAGTTTAGAAAAGCTTTTCGAAAGTCTATTATACTCATCTTTTTCAACCATGTTGTGTTGTTTGATAAGCTCAGCTTCAAGTTCGAGACACTTGTTACACATTTCCACATATTTCATAAAATCATTCATAGCATCAAAAGAATTCACATTCACAGAATTATTAATATCCACAGAAGAATTCACAACAATATTCACAGTATCTTGAGAAATGATTTGATCCAAGAGTCGATCGTTTTCCATCAAAAATTGTTTCTTTTGAATTTCAAAGCACTGTTTATCTACAAAATATTATTGAACAGCAGTTTCCATCTAGTTAAAAACTATTTGTACTTCTGTTACCTCATTAAAAAGATCTTTATCAAAAACATTAAATATGTATTTTAAGGTCTTTACAAATGGAATTATTTCTTTTAGAAAAACAGCTTTAGTGTGTTCAACCCCCTATTCCCCTTTTATTAAAGCATCGGGTGTAATATGCTTTTTCACCACATTGTCAAATTGGCCAAGATGGTTTTTACGCTTTTTAAGCCTTATATTAACCAGGCTTACCTTAGAAAGTTCCCAAGGAGCCTCAACTTTGATAGGCAAAGAAGCAGATTGGTCAGTATTAGGGTGTGAAGGTTGTAACCGAAAAGCTTGTTCATCAGACAGTTCTTATTGTGGGACAAAACGTTTACCAAAATCTTTAGATAATCGATTTAACTCAGCATAATTAATTGGTTTAATGTTAACTTTCTTTTCTAAGACCTTTAGATCACTTTGTTTTAAAAGCATTTTGGATTGACTCTCTTCCTCAAACATCAAAGTCTCTTCAGAATCAGCAATTGAAATCATATTGGTTTCCTTAGCAATAACAATACCGTCATAAAGCATTGGCCTAATCTACTGAGCTTTCTTAAGATAGAAAGGATTTTGAAAACCAAGAGCTTGTTTCAGATTGTTATCATAGAAAACTTGTAGTTTCGTGAGCATATGCACAGTTTACGCGGATTGACCCATTTTACAAACAATGTTGTCCAGTTCTTTAACTTTCTTTTCCAAAGCAATTTCTATATCAATATTCTTAACTTCTTTTTCCTTGGATTCATTTTTCAAAACATTAAATGTTTTTGTTAACAATTCCTTTTCCTTTGATTGTTCAGAAAGAGTTTGTTTAAGATTGTTAATTTCTTTTCAAAATTCACAAACTGTGCATTTTTCTCCCGAATTATATCATCTATTATAATCTTTTCTCCAGTACCTAAATCTACATTTTATCTTCTTCTAGCAATTTTACCCGTTCTTTGTATCTTTCAAGCTCAGCAGATAAGGATTCATTGGCAATTAAATTGTCATTATTGACCTTGTTATAGTTAGTTACTTGATGTGACAGTTGTTTAAACACAGATAATATCAAGGCATCTTGTAGTGCAGAAGAATTTGTATCCTGAACAACTACATTTTGTGATTCAATCAGATACTGAGAGTACGAAATGATATTACTATCACTATGTATCTCATTCTCTAGATGTTCCACAAAATTAGAAGGTTCAGAATACAGCATCTCTTGCACACTTTGATTTAGCATATCATTATTAGTGTTGTCAGAGATTGGTACCTTGGAGAGAACACCTGTTCTACAAAATTAGAAGGTTCAAAATATAGCATCTCTTCCAATTCTTCCTCATTTAGAACTTTACCATTTTCTTAAGCTTTAACCAATATAACTTTATCCCTGAACCATGTAGCATCCCTTTTCCTCTTTGGCTTTGGACACTGTCTTGCCATATGACCTTCCCCTTGGCAGTTAAAACACTTCACAACCCTTTGTTGACCTGAATAATTCCCTCTTGTTCCTGAAGTATTAGCTCTTGTTCCTGAAGTACCAGCAGCATAAGAATTTTGTCTCCCCTGAAGTGGTTGAACAGTCACTCTTCCATCATGAATAGTTGCTTGTTGTCTTGGGTTGGATGAGTTTCTTAGCTGATTGTTGGTAGATGGGAAATGAGATGTGACGACAGTAGACAGAAATGACATCATTTTGTTAATGGCATCAATAGGGTCATCTCCTTGCTTAAACACAGGAACTGCTAGACCAGAGTCTATTTGAGGAAATTCAGCAAGGTGTGTTTGTTGATTAACTGTGGAGACAGTATATTCAATTTGAGGAACAGATTGTGGTTGTGGACAAGCCTCTTGATGAACAGTTGATGAGTAAGCATTTGGATACGGTGCTGATGGATAAGTGATTGCAAGTGGTGTGGATGGATAAGTAGTTGAGTAATGTTGTGTGGGATGAGTTGATCCATATTGAGGAGACTGAGATGGTGAAAACTGTTGTTGTTGTTGAAACTGAGGATTGTTGTATGAAGACTGATAAGTGTTGAAGTGAGATGGTGTCATTTGATGATTTGCAACTAATGCAAGTGGATCTTGACTGCGTTCACGCATGAGACGGACTTCATTGGCATGGAGCTCGTGTTGTTCAAGATATGCATGAAGCTGATCAAAGTTGGTAGTATGCAAATCTTTTACAAGCTTGACATCAGTCACAAACTTACTCCATTCAGGTGGAAGACTGTTTAAGAATTTGGTATTAACTTGAAATTGTTCCAGTTTCATTTTGTAAATGTTCATGTCATTCATCAGCTGTGTAAATCTCAAGTAATACTGATGAAGTGATTCCCCCTTGATGTGAGCAAACTTATCAAATGCATCATACAGTTTACACTCCCTTTCCTGCTTTGTTAATGAAGTACCTTGCATTAGTAGTTGAACTTTTTTCCATAGATCCTTGGCAACTCTATGATGATTAACAAGTGAATAGATATCAGTTGGAAGACCTTGAAGAATGATATTGATTTCCTTCATATCACAATCAACTTGAATTTTCTCAGTAGCAGACAATTCAGCATATTTCTTTGTCTTGATCATCCCATTTTCTTCAATTGTAGGCCAAATGAGTGGACCATGGTCAATTGATTCAAGTATCATTCTTCCGTTCTCTATGTTTTGCATGTATAGCTCCATTCTACTTTTCCAAGAATCATACAGGTATTTGTCCAACATAGGTGGACGATTGTCAGCACCAGAGAGTATCATGTACTTAGCAAGAGTATTCCTTTGTCCAATTAGAATCATTGGATCCATATTGATTTGATATGTGATTAATATGAAAGATGATCGTACAGTGATTGGAGGTTGTTGTGTTAAAGTGAGATTTGATTAATGTGATTGAGTCTTTAGAATACACGAGATTTTATAATTCTTGATAAAACCGGGAAAACAAATTTTCATGGGATTTTACAAATCAAAGAACAACCGTATAATTCTCCTAATGAAAGTGTATAAATCTCCCAAGCAAAGCGTATAATTCTCCTAAGCAAAACGTATAAATCTCCCAAGCCAAATGTATAATTCGCCTAAAAAGTGAAGTATAAATCGCCCAAGAGAAATCACGTATAATTCGCCCAAGATAAAAGAACGTATAAGTCGCCTGAAGAGAACAATGTATAAATCGCCCAATTAGATACGTATAATTCGCCCAAGTAATACGTATAATTCACCCGTATAACAACGTATAACTCGCCTAATAGAACAACGTATAACTCGCCTAATAGAACAACGTATACTTCGCCTAACAGAACAACGTATACTTCGCCTAATAGAATACGTATAACTCGCCTGAGCAGGTATCGTATAAATTACCCAAATGAAATACGTATACTTCACCTACACACCTTCGAATCTCAAAACACAAAAATCTTAAAAAAGGCTCACTTTTTTGAAGTTTTACCTGATTTTTCTTGTACTTCTTACCTATCTAAGACTATTAGAACCTTAAAAACACAAACTTTAACGTTTTTGACACGAAAATTTTGAAATCAAGAGTCAAGGTACAAAATCCTTTTTCGAACCAAAAAGACTAAATTTTTGATGTTTTTTACAAAGAGTTTCTTGTACAACTAGCCTTTAATAAGATAAATAAAGAAGAAAGATTAAAGCTTTATGGTTTTTAAACCCTCAAAAAGTGAAAACTTCTTGATAGATTCGAACCAACAAACACGCCTAAAAAGAGTAACAAACGCACACAAAACCTTCACAAACACCCCATGGCTCTTGATACCAATTGTAGAATCTCTTAATACACACAAGGTATGGATTCAATGTAAAGTTTTAGAGAGAGAAAGAGAGGTGGTTGGATGAACACTTAGAGAGAGAAAGTAAGAAAGAAAATGTTTGATAACTATGTGTAAGAAATGAACAACCAACACCCTTTCCATAGCATGGAAAGGGTTTATATATGCTTATCTAGGCCGGTTAGGGCTTGGCTTTCATGGGCTTTCCATGGGCCTTGGACTAACTAGCCTACTAAGTTTCTAAATATTACTTAACGAGCTATCTAATGATATCAATGGAAGTGACTGATACTTTCGTATTCCTAACAATTGTTGAGCGACTGCAATTATGAGATCTGATACCACCCAGGAAAGGTGAACATGCTGGCTGATGCACTGAGCCGAAAGTACAGAATTAAGCCACTGTAAGTTCAGGCCTTAGTTATGAATATTGGTTTGAATCTTCCTAAATAGATTCTGAGTGCTCAATCGAAAGCCAGAAAAGAAGTGAACTTCATAACCGAAGACCTGCATGGTATGATTAATAAGCTTGAACCTTGTGCTGACAGAATGCTATGGATTTCGTGTTTTGGTGACTTAAGAGCTTTGATTATGCTTGAGTCTCATAAGTCAAAGTATTCCATCCATCCTGGATCGGATAAGATGTACCAAGACCTAAAGAAATTGTATTGGTGGCCCAACATGAAAGCAGAAATTGCCACCTACGTCAGCAAGTGTTTAACGTGTGCCAAGGTTAAGGCGGAATATAAGAAGTGTTGAAGATCTTTGAAGCTCAGATTGTTTAGATCTTATATCTAGGATTAACAATAACATTGAACATAGAATATGTATAGCGGAATTAACATAAGAACAATGATATTCAACAAGGTGTTTCTTCATTAATAACCAAACGTCTCTAACAGCCCCAATTCTAGTGATCATTTTAGACGTTGATTATCTAAACTATAACAAGGAATCAAAGATCCTTGAGGCTGAAACACACAAATTCTAGGCGTCCACTTAGAGGACTTGACGCCTAGATACACACACACATTTTTCTAATGTTTACATGTTGACACATACACAAAATAACACGACATATATCTCTTTATATAATAGAGATATTAGGTTTACAAAGGATAAGAACAAATAAAGATATTAATAAATCTTTTAATCATTTAAGTTTATCTTCAGAATCTTTAAAATCTTCCATCTTTAGAAGAATTCCTCCTTTTCCATTTAAGTCATTCATCTTTCATATGGTTTGTCTTATCAACTCAAATATAATTCCCAACAATCTTCCCCTAGTTGATAATGACAAAACCATATAAGCACAAACTTCCCCTGAAGCTAATATATATATATATATATATATATATATATATATATATATATATATATATATATATATATATATATATATATGAAAGAATAAGGATCTATGCAATTCCACCAAGGATCTGTAAGTTGCACATCTTCTTTGTAAATCTTCTTCCCCTTTTTGTCATAATCAAATAGGGGACTAAAATATGCAACTTTGATTTCAACAACCACAAACCACTATCACACTTCTAATCCAGCCTTCTAACAACTCAAATTACCCTCCATGACGCACCTTAAGATAAATGAACTTGAGCAGTAGAAACTTAAACTAGCAGTAGTAATAATAACTAGCAGTAGTAAAAACCTTCACCTCATGTGGTGCATGTAAATGGTTAAACATTTTAACAATAAGCTTCCCCTGAAACCCATATGTTAACCATTTCTTGAATCTTTAATTCTGTAAGCTCTATGTAATGATCACTGATGAAGAAAACTAAGTATTACGAACTTGATGCTGAAGTAGAATAACCCAAACTTGTGTCTTATATCTTGTACTATCCACGTGACGTCAAACTCATACCAAGACCAAAATATAAGTAGATCGCAACCTCTTGACAAAATCCTCATCTTCTATGAGACACATAACCAAAGTGATAGCAAATGTGAGCATTGAGCACCATAAGTTAGATCACACACCTTTGCTAGATTTGTCAAGTCTTTGTCACATCGTTTCTAAGCACGAACAAGTTATCTTCAAAGTGTAACACCCACTTTAAGATATGATAAGAACACGCATCCGAAAAACTCCACTTCAACTTCAAATAAGTAATAAATAATCTTCTTCGTAATTAATTAATCCATAAATACGAGCCTTTAAAACGTTTAAGAACATGTAAACCAAAATCCAAGAACCAAACAGTAGAATCAAAAAAAATAACCTTCAAAAACTGTTAGTTATGTCCGAGATCCTTCTGTGTGTGTGCTGTTTGATATCGGGTTAAACTGGCAGTATTAACATTCTTCTTTGTTCGATATCTGACATAACTAGAAGTACTACGCAACAGTATTAACATAAAGCTAACAGTATTAACTTTATTTGTAACAGTACAAAGTATTCACGCAGCAGTACTAATTCTTCCCCTTAAACCAAGCAGTACTAAAATCCAACTAGCAGTATAAATGTAATGCTAGCAGTACAAACACTCAACTGGCAGTATAAACTTCAAAGCTAGCAGTAATATCGTTGAACCCTAAGCAGTAGTAACCTCACTGCTTTTATTACCCTAGCAGTACTAATGCACATGATCACCAGTAGTAGATAAATGGACAGTACTTACTTGTGTTCGAACCCATAGCAGTATAAACCTTAGCAGCATTAACATTGATGCTTGACAGCACTAACAACACATGCTGGCAGCACTAACTATAATAGCAGTACTATGAAGCTTTCTTAGCAGCAGTAACACATATTTGGCAGTACTAACATCCATTCGAACCCTTATATTCTTGGAACATCACGTAAACATGATAGTCCCACACCAATAGCAGTAGTAACATTGATGCTTGGTAGCACTAACAACCCATGCTGGCAGCATTAACTATAATAGCAGTACTATGTAGCTTTCTTGGTAGCAGTAACACATATTTGGCAGTACTAACATCCATTCGAACCCTTATATTCTTGGAACATCACGTAAACATGATAGTCCCACACCAATAGCAGTAGTAACAAGCCAAATACTAATCTCCAAGCTTCAATAATCAACTACTTGCTTTAATCGTGACAGCAGTAATACATAATAATAAACTTGTTTAAGTATCCAACACAACATATTGGTAAATATATTACGCACTACAATTCAAATCACAACTGTGGGAACCCAGGGGTAAGGATTATGCGAAACAATTATAAAATTCTACTATCATTGAAATAAACAATAAGAAAATACAAGAAAAAAAAAAAACAGGGGTCACGACAGATTTTAGCGACACTTTTTCTGTTGCTAAACTGTCACTAATTCATCATTCTCACCAACTGCTAATGATTCTTTTCATAGAATAAGTTCCAAAGAACGCTTGAATTATGTAACCAATCAGCAACCATCTTGTTGTCACGAACCAATCAAAAATAATTTTAAACAAACTTCCTGTTATATCGAATTAGGGTTGCTGAAAAACCCTAATATCACCAGATTCGTCATGATAACCAAGACAAAAAATTCGTACCTCTTTTCCTTCATAGATGCGACACCAAAACACCTTGTAGATCCTAGATCACGAGCCACCAGGCTCTGATACCACCTGTTGAAGATCTTTGAAGCTCAGATTGTTTAGATCTTATATCTAGGATTAACAATAACATTGAACATAGAATATGTATAGCGGAATTAACATAAGAACAATGATATTCAACAAGGTGTTTCTTCATTAATAACCAAACGTTCCTAACAGCCCCAATTCTAGATGATCAATTCTAGAATGTGTTATCTAAACTATAACAAGGAATCAAAGATCCTTGAGGCTGAAACACACAAATTCTAGGCGTCCACTTAGAGGACTTGACGCCTAGACACACACACACACATTTTTCTGGTGTTTACATCTTGACACATACACAAAATAAAACGATCTATATCTCTTTATATAATCGAGATATTAGGTTTACAAAGGATAAGAACAAATAAAGATATTAATAAATCTTTTAATCATTTAAGTTTATCTTCAAAATCTTCAAAATCTTCCATCTTTTGAAGAATTCCTCCTTTGCCTTTTAAGTCCTTCATCTTTCATATGTTTTGTCTTATCAACTCAAATATAATTCCCAATAATCTTTCCCTAGTTTATAATGACAAAACCATATAAGCACAATCTTCCCCTGAAGCTAATATATATATGAAAGAATAAGGATCCATGCAATTCTACCAAGGATCTGTAAGTTGCACATCTTCTTTGTAAATGTCTTATAAACTCAAATATAATTCCCAACAAAAAGTCGTCTGGTTTGTTGGTTCAACCAAAAATTCCGCAATGGAAATGGGAAAATATAACAATGGACTTCGTGACTAAATTGCCAAAGACGGCAACTGGTTAGGACACGATTTGGGTAATCATCGATCGCCTGACCAAGTCTGCTCATTTCTTACCCATGAGAGAAGATGACCCATTAGAGAAGTTGACGAGACAGTACTTAAAGGAAGTAGTCTCAAGGCATGGAGTGCCAGTTTTGATCATCTCCGACCATGATGGGAGATTTGCTTCACATTTCTGGCGGTCTCTTCATAAAGCGTTGGGTACTAGATTGGATATGAATACCGCTTACCACCCGCAAACTGATGGTCAAAGTGAGAGGACCATTCAAACATTGGAAGACATGTTACGTGCATGTGTGCTCGACTTTGGAAAAAGTTAGGATAGACATTTACCGTTGGTGGAATTCTCGTATAACAACAGTTACCATACCAGCATTAAGGCTGCACCATTTGAGGCGTTGTATGGGCGCAAGTGTCGATCACCTATTTGTTGGGCTGAAGTTGGAGATAGTCAGCTCACTGGCCCAGAGATCATCCACGAGACAACTGAGAAGATTGTTCAAATCAAGAGCCGTATTCAAGTTGCCCGTGATCGTCAAAAGAGCTATGCCGATGTAAGACAAAAACCCCTTGAGTTTCAAGTGGGGGATAATGTCATGTTGAAAGTATCGCCATGGAAAGGAGTGATACGTTTTGGCAAACGGGGAAAGCTTAACCCTCGTTATATTGGACCTTTTAAAATTATCGCCAAAGTTGGAACAGTTGCCTATCGACTTGAACTCCCAGAGCAGTTGAGCCGAGTTCACAGTACTTTTTAAGTCTCTAACTTGAAGAAATGCCTATCCGACGAAACTCTTGCTATACCGTTGGATGAAATCCAAATCAATGACAAGCTCCAATTCACTAAAGAACATGTCGAAATCATAGACCGTGAGGTTAAGAGTTTGAAGCAAAGTCGCATTCTGATTGTTAAAGTATGTTGGAACTCAAGGAGAGGTCCTGAGTTCACCTTGGAGCATGAAGATCAAATGTAGAAGAAATATCCGCACCATTTTGCTAATCTTGTATCTGCGTTGAATGCTACGTCATAAGCTTTGAGGAAAATCTCTTCTAACGGGGAAAGGATATGACACCCCATAAATTTTAGGTCAATATTTTTACCAATTTCGTTCATTAATTTAACTTTTATAAGTTACATGTTAAATTGACGTTAATCCGGGAAGGTGTCTCGCGTAAAAACTAGAAATTGTTAACGGAAGTGTTTTGACATCGGACTGAGCTTAGTTTACGTGAATTATCATTGATAAAGTCATCTTATGTCATTTCGTGGTTTACGAATATTTATTTTTGTGATTTTATTATTTTTAGCGTTTTTGATCGAACGGAACCCCGAAAACCTACCACCTTTGCATGTAAACTTAAGATAACCTATTACTAGTCTCCTTGTACAAAATTCAAATTTCATGTCCTCCCCTACACTCCTTTGATTTTTGGTACAAGTAACAAAAAAGGGAAAACTAATTTTGAAATTCAAACTACATCACATGCATGCAAGACATAGAAAGGGACATATTTGTTTTGTTCTCCACTACATGCCAACTTCCTTACATCATAAACCTTACACCCTTGGACCACAACTCCACTAGTGAGCCATTTGAGCTCACCTTGGAGCCAAAGCAAAGATTTTGTCCCCTTCCCCCCTGGCTAGCTCGATCGGACCACAAAGGGTGGATCAAGCCACTTGACATAAGCCAATGGTTACCTTAAACCCTAGTTGCTTGCTATATAAACCATACCTTAAAGATTTTAGGTCATTTCTTTCATAAGTTGCCTCACCAAAAATCATTTTTCCTCTCTTTTTCTCTCTTTGGCCTCACAAACACACACACAAACAATCCATAACTTTGATTTCTATCATTACTCACACATCCTAAACTTCATTCTATCAAGATTCAAGGTGATTCCAAGAAGGGTTCCATTTGATTTCAAGTGTTTTCAAGAGTTTATAAGTTAGGGTTTTTGTTTTTATATTTGGGTTTATCAAGATCTTCATCTTTCTTTCAAGGTCTTTGTTTATACTTCTTCTTCATCATTGTGAGTAAACCCTAAAACTCTTTTCTTTGATTTCTTTATGTTCTTGTATTTCTATTCAAGATCTATACATCCATATGTTTGTGTTATGATTTTCAAAGCTTATAAAGTAAGTTTTTATAAATAATAAAGATGTTGGTATTTTTATGTACTCATATTGTAGTCTTGGCGAGATCGAGTGTTCTTGTGTGTTGCAACAAAGATGGCGATGGGATTAGGAATAGATTAGGTGTGGTTTTGTTGATTGGTTTAGTAGTGAATGGGTTTAGGTTAGATTAGGCACTATTGTGAAGTTTGGTTGGATTTTTGGAGGCGTTTGCGAAAAGGGTGCTTGCTGATCCGAACTTATAATGAGGTTTTAGGTCACTTAAAAATGTTTTCATTAGCCGAGAAGATAGTTTTTGAAGAGCTTGTTTCGATTAGATAAGTTTTCATATCTCGAACACTAAAAACGGACTTAAAACGGCCGAGTTATGGCGAAATGAATTTTGGAACATTTTCGGGAAAAATAACTATATAAGTTTGCTGATTGGAATTAGAAAATGGCTTTTCGGACACTTTCAAGATGTTTTGAGCTTTTAAAATGTTGGCGAAACAAGTAATAACATTAGTATATTAAGTAGGAACTTTTAAAAATGTCACAAACGTAATGTCGGATTTCTAAAACGGGAAACTTCTAAAAATGGAAACTTTTGATATTTATTAGCGAGACGGACTTAGAAAGCGGGCGTTTAGGTTTCACTAATGCGTTTAGGGTAAATGGAATCATCGTATATTAGGGGACGGTATTAACGTCCCGAAACTTAGAACTTTCCTAAAATAGAAACTTTCTAAAAATAGTAACTTTCTAAAAATAGAAACTTGTCGTAAAACATATCGTAACGTAACTATAAACCATATACTTTCTTAATGTCACGTTTTACTATATAAACTAAAGCACAAACACTTATGGATGTCTATTTTCGTTGAGCGTCTTATTCTATGTTTCGTATTTATTTCTCGTTTCTGAAGCGCGTCTTTTAATTAGGTCGCGGTTAGAGTCGTTCGTTATCGTTGTTGAATTGAAAAGACTCTATAAACCAGACAAGGAGGATACACTGTGGAAACTACAAAGATATATGCATGATCCTTTGACTTGGAGATTGTATGGATCATGTGCAGTACATCATGTATTTTCAACAAGAGGGCATTGCATCTATATGCTACCAGAAAAGGATTATCCTTTGACAACTGCAGTTATGATGTTGATGCTCAGTAGAAGACTGCAAGTGGAAGAGGATAGTGAGATGGCAAGAGACTTAGTCAAGAAAATCTTCATAGAAGCCAATAGATCAAGAAGCTAAAGTGTTTGAAAGAATCCTCTCAGAACCAAAAAGCTTTAATTCAACAAACTTGATGATTTGAAGATAAATCACAAGTTTAGGGGAGGATTGTTGGGAATTAAAGGGCTTCTACAAGTTCATACTGCTCAAAGGACTTAGTACTGCTACTTGAAGATTATACTGCTAGTGAAGATTGAAGAATATAAACTAAGTCATTAGTACTGCTAGTTGTAATATTAGTACTGCTAGTTATAGTTAGTACTGTCAGTACAATGTTAGTACTGTCAGTGTAAATTAGTACTGTTAGTTAGTTTATTAGTACTGCTTATGTGATATGCATGAGTTATATTAGGAATAGATATGCATGATCACTTAACGCGTTTTGTAAGCCTATTAGGGTTTTTCCTTGGTGTATAAAAGGAACCCTTACGGCATAGTTAGATATATGAATTGTTAGATAGAAAAACACAATAGTTGTTAGGCAAAACATATAGTTGTTTTGTGATTTGTTTAATATAGTGAAAGTTCTTTTGTTTTTGATATTGTTCTTATTATTCTTCTGAGTATATAAAGATTAATTCCGCATAATCTTTATATATACACCACAAGGTTTCTATCATAGTTGTTTTAGATTTATCTAAGATAACTAAAGCTTTAACAAGCTAATCAAAGATCTACAAGGGATCAACAAGAGGTATCAGAGCGGGTGTTCTAAAACCTTGATCAAGAAGAAACAAACTAGATCTAACTCTTTGTACAATCTCTAGATCAAGACCCATGGATCTAGAAAGTACCCAAAATAATGCTCTTGCAAAACTACCACTTCTGAAGCAAGGTGATTATGACACATAGAGACTCAGAATAGAGTCATACATTCAACTTCAAGACTATGCTCTCTGGGTGATCATAGAGGATGGCAACTCTTTTAAGCCGGTAGCACGAACCACTACAAACGCTGATGGTACATCTACTACAACAATACCTGGTGCTGTTACTGCTGAGGAGAAGATCCAAAAGAAGAATGATCTTAAAACCCGAAGTATTTTGATGATGACACTTCCAAGTGAGCATCTACTCACTTTTAATCAATACAAGGATGTCAAGACCTTGTTTGAAGCCATAGAAGCAAGATTTGGTGGTAATGAAGCCATCAAGAAGACTCAAAAGACACTCCTGAAGCAGATGTATGAAAAATTCAACGCTTCTAGCTTATAGTCACTTGACTCTATCTTTACTCGGCTTCAGAAAATTGTAAGCCAGTTAGCCATCTTAGGTGAAAACATCTCTCAAGAAGATCTAAACTTTAAATTCTTGAGAAGCCTTCCTTCTGAATAGAGCATGCATGTTGTGGTCTGGAGGAACAAACCAGATCTGGGCTCAATAAGTTTTGATGATCTCTACAACAATTTTAAGATTGTTGAACAAGAGGTCAAAAGAAGTGTAACCTCAAGCTCAAATTCAAATCCACAGAATGTGGCCTTTGTTTCAACTCCTAGTAGTACAAATGATGTTAATACATCTAATGTTCTTGTTAATACTGCTAGCTCTTCACTTAGTACTGCTAGTACTACATATAATACTGCTAGACTCAGTGATGCCACAATCTATGCTTTTCTGGCCAATCAACCAAATGGGTCTTAGGTTGTTCATGAAGACCTAGAGCAAATCCATGAAGATGATCTTGAAGAAATGGATTTGAAGTGGCAATTGGCATTACTAAGTATGAAAGCAAGAAAGTTTTATCAGAGAACTGGAAAGAAGATTATCATCAATGGAAGTGATACTGCTGGTTATGACAAGACAAAGGTAGAATGCTTCAATTGTCATAAGATGGGACATTTTGCGAGAGAGTGCAAAAATCCTAGGAGTCAAGAAAATAGGAGCAAAAATCAAGACAGCTCAAGGAGAACTGTGAATGTGGAAGAATCTTCTTCCAAAGCTATGTTAGCTATAGATGGAGTTGGATTTGATTGGAGCTTTATGACAGAAGAGGAAATCCCTACCAACTTTGCTCTTATGGCATTCTCAGATTCAGAGGTACACAATAACAAAACTTGCTCTAAAACTTGTCTTAAAAGCTTTGAAGATCTTAAGTCTCAGTATGATAATTTAAGAATAGAGCTTAATAAATCTGAATTTGATCTAGCCAACTATAAAAGAGGTTTAGCTTCTGTGGAAGAACAACTAGTCTTCTACAAGAAAAATGAGGGTATGCTTTGTGATCAAATTGATGTTCTTAAAAGAGATGCCTCATTCAATGAAGCAGAGATTATTGCTCTTAAGACATATATAGAGAAACTTAAGAAAGAAAAAGAGGATAATCAAATATCTGATAACAATAAAAGTGTCTATGATAATAATGTTGTTTTCCCCCCCCTTCACTTACAGGCTTTTTTGCACCTTCTAGATTGATTTATCAAACTCGAACTTGAGAAATTTAAACAATCCTGAGAATTTGGAAAGATATGAATGTTAAGGTAAAATAAGGTGCTAGTGAAAATGTCTCTAAAGAAGTTAAGAAAACTTCAGATGCTCCAATAATTGAAGATTGGGTTTCTGATTGTGATAAAGATGAGACTGTTGTGTTAGAATCTCTTAATGTTCAAAAACCTAAGCAAGCTGATCAACCTAGAAAAGTTAGTCAAAACTCTAGGAATAACAGTATAAGCATGATACACTAATCCTAAAAAATGGATTGATTTTAGTTTACAAGCCAAAAGCTTGTTTTGTGTGTGGGAGTTTTAACCATCTAATTAAAGACTGTGATTTTCATGATAAAAGGATGGTACAAAAACCTGTTTTGAATAATATGAAAAAGGGAACTAGTCATAGGGAAGTTAGACCAGTTTGGACTAATGTAATGAGGGTCAATCATCAAAAATTTTCTAATTCTAGAAGGAATTTTGCTCCAATAGCAGTTTTAACCAAGTCTGGCCTAGTACCATTTAGTACTGCTAGGCAAAGCTTTTCAAGAACTACAGCACCATATTAGTTGCTGAGCAAGGTCATTTCAAATACTGTTTATACCCTCTGTAAACGTTGCCAAACCAAGTACAACTCTTTTCAAAAGTCTCAATTCCACCATAAGAAGACCTTGTTACCAACAATAGGCACTAAAATAGAAATTTTATACAAAGTTAATACTGCTAATGTAATTTCTATTAATATTGTTAAAGGAAAAAGAATGACAAATAAACAAGGGATTAATGCTGTTAAACCTACAACATACTGGGCATGGAGACCTAAAGTAAAGATGATAAATCATGTCTACAAGAATACTAGATCATGTATTTGTAAGCAATTTAACTATGTTGATCCAACGGGTAAAACAAGTCAGACTGGCTTGGGTTCCAAGAGAAATTAAATTCACTTGTGACAAGTAAATCATTTTGCTAATTATACTTGAAACTGCTTAGTACGTTAGTATTGCTGTTGTAATTTTCTATGTTTTAGGTTAAACATTTGCAGTTCTAAATAGAAAGTAAGTTTGGTACTTTTTGATAGGACTTTTGATGAGAACTTTTATGAAAGAAAGGATGGGTCCTTTTAGTGTGGTTGTACAATACCACACACAAAATGGTCATCAATTCACCATGGCTTAACAATCATAAGAAACTCTGGCAGTCCATAACAAACGTTTGTGTAAAGGACTTTTCAATCCTTTTATGTTGACAATTTAACAAAAATTGTAAGTTTCCAACTCCCCTAACGTCATGGTTAAGTAGTTGGCCTATGTCTAGGATCAAACAGTTCAGTAAGTGACTAATCCAAATTCTTTGATAGCTGATGAGTCTACTAAAAACAATATGGTTATCAATGCACCATATTATTGCAATGAAGCATTGGCTATTCCAGGGCAAACGGCAACTGGTAAAGAATTATCAAATCCGTTTATGGCTGGTAGTTTGCCAAAAACTATAAGTCCAATGAACCACCTCCCTCAAAAGGTTACACACTTGGATGTAGAAAGGGCCGTCTGAAACTTATAGAATTGATGGATTTGTGTACCAAATCGATTGATAAAGTTACCATTTTGGAAAATGCTCTTAAACAGTCTAAGGAGTCTCATGCTCAGAGCTCTAACAAGGTTTGAAGAAAGTCAATAAGATTGGAAGACATGCACCAAGTTAGATTTCAAATGCAGAATAGTATTTGATTTTAGAGAATCTAGTCAAACAAGGGAGGATGGAAGAAACAAAAAATGCATGAGTGGAGTATGACAAACTTCAAAGGTATGTATTTGAAGAAGAGTACAGGAAGTTATGCTTGGTGTTAATACTGCTAGGTATAAGCTTAATACTACTAGTGTTAAGTTTGTACTACTGGATATTATTCTACTGCTAGAGAGAATTATAACACTGTTAGGGTTTAAGATATAAGCTAGACCAAACTTAGTACCTGCTAAGTGACCATTAGTATAACTGTTTGCGCCATAACAAAATTAATTTAAGCGCCGTTGAGATATTTCTACCAACAACCTAGCTTATAAGGTTTCATGATAAGCTCAAATCTTTTACTTCTCAAAAAATTCTAGATTATTAATCAACTTTTCATTCATCAAAATGGAAAATTTGGAGTTTTGCGACAAATATAATATTGTAAATTGGGAATATATCTTGTTGGGAATGACAGAAGCAAAAGATTTTGAAGTCTGCAAGATTACAAGAGCAGATAGAAGTTCAAGCTTTCATGGAGACATTTAAGCATTGTTTTTAAGAAACTTGATAATAAAATATAAGGTCAACTCTACGCTTGTTCAATCAAAGAAAGATTTAAAGATCATCCACTTGAGGGTCATGATTTAGATTTATGGGGAGATCTTAGGATGATATTTGATCCGAATAAAGAAGATGACATATGGTTGAATCAATAGTATTAGGAGTTACTGAGATGAAAATTGCATGAATACAGTGGTGTTCACTCTTTATTCTTAGATGGTACATCAATACAGATCAACATGTTAATAGAAAAGAAGTATCCACTGAAGAAGGAAATCTTGGAGAAGATGATCAACTTGAAGATTGAAGCAGAAGAAGAAAGTTATATGGCACATGAGCTTATAAAGTTTATCAAATCTCAGATTGCAGAACAGAGTTAGTTATGAAGAATTTTTAAAAGCTAATAGGAAAGGAAGCTAAAGTGTTTGAAAGAATCCTTTCAAAATCAAAGAGCTTTAATTCAAGAAACTTAAGATTTGAAGGTAAATCATAAGTTTAGGGGAGGATTGTTGGGAATTAAAGAGCTTCTACAAATAACGCTGCAGAAGGAATAATACTGCAAAAAAAGTAATAATTAGTACTGCTAGTTTATCAGTTTAGTTACTGTTTCAGTACAATGTTAGACTGAGTCAGTATATAGTTAGTACTGTTAGTTAGTATATTAGTGCTGCTTATGAGATATGTATGAGATAAATTAGGAATAGATATGCATGATCTCTGCATAATCTCCTAACGCGTTTTATAAGCCTATTAGGGTTTTCCTTAGTGTATAAAAGGAACCCTACGGCATAGTTAGACATATCTCTTTTTCATATACTTTCATAGTCGTCCAATTCATATAATAGTTAGAGTCTTTCATTGTAAGGCAAAACATATAGTTGTTTTGTGGTTTGTTCAATATATTGAAAGCTTGTGAAAGGTCGTGTTCATTTGTATGATTGTTCTTCTTCTGAGTATAAATAAAGTTTAATTCCCGCATAGTCCTTTAAAAACACCACAATGTTTCTAATTCTAACTGTTTAGAATTTATGTAAACTAATAAAATGATGTCATTCATTTGGAACCAACATACTTACTTACGTATTCGTATATCTATTATTTATAAATATATAAATTAAAATTAAAAGGGGTTTTTGATTAACATCAGTCTATCGTTACCAAACCACTATTGAATCCTTGTGTTTGGTTTGATCTTTAACTCTTATCTATTTTCATGACATTTACTAATAAAAATAAAATAAATATAATTAAAAAAAAAAAATAAATATAATTAATAATAAAATTAAACAAGATAAAAGTATTATTAAAATAATAAAAATTAGATAATAATAATACTATAATATTAATATAAATTTTTAACCTATTTCATATCTTGTTTATTCATTATATTGTTCACATATTTGAAATTCATATAAAATCAAAACTATGTTTTTATAACAAACTATACATCAAGATTAAAGCGTAAACTATTCACCTCCCGTCTAATTTTTTTCCATAGATTGGTATCCGAAGCCACAGCCAAACAAGATTATAAAATAAACTCTAATTTTAAAACTTGAATCGATCTGATGGAACTCGAAAAATTATTTAGAAGGGCAAACTATGCAAAGACCACTACTATTTGAAAGTCAAAGTTTTATTTATTGGAAAACATATTTGAAACTTATATGAAATCAAAAGATCTAGATCTTTGGCATATTATTACCTATGGTGATTTTCCTCCTATTCAAAATAATCCCGAAACTAAAAAGGATGAAATTATACCATTTGAAAAACAAAGCGATGATCTTAAAAAGAAACTTGCTAAAAAATGAAGCTAAAATGGTAATTTATAATGCTTTGCCACGTAAAGAATACGAAATAATTTTTATGTGTAAAACCGTAAAATAAATTTGGGATACTTTATTAATCACACACCAAGGTGTTAAAAACACGAAAAGTATCAGTCACTACCAATATAGTTAGTTGTAGCTCGTAGATTAATCAAATGTTATGTTAGTAAGCTAAACGGGCCAAAGGCCCATGGAAAGCCTTTCATAAGGCCCGTGGCCAGTCATGTAAGAGTACTTATACCCTCTCTACACATGGAGAGGGTGGTGGTTGGTTGGTTCATTTTCTCACACATAATCTAATATTTCTTTCTTGGTTACTTTCTCTCACTAGAACCTTCCTCCTATCCACTTTCTCTCTCTAGAATTTCTTCATTGTTATTTAGTGTTATATATTACTAGGATTCTACAATTGGTATCAGAGCCGACTGGTTTAAGAAACCCGAGCAACCTTTAACTCCTGATCCTGATTGGAGTAAGAGATGACGAGTTGACTTTCGACCTTCTCAGACATGGATTAGTCAAGTTGCGCATGCTGAAGAACCTCCCACTTCATTTGATGAGCTCAATGATAGTTCATTTGATTTCTCTACATTTGTCATGAATCGGCTTAAAATTCCAAATCTGACTCAAGAAATTCTGGTTGGACCGGCATTCAACCTGCTCAAAGGCACTTGTAAGAGTATTATGGAATTAGAGTACCATCTTGAAGAATGTTCCAAAGCAACAACTGAACGACTTGACTGGCATAACCCCGAAAACAAACCATATCCGTTCGATCTCAGAAAGCCTCTTCCGTTAATTCAAGATCATCGAGGACGCCAAATTATACTTAAAGATTACTTTATTAATAAAAATCTGGAATATCTAAAGGGGGGAGACTTAAGCAGACGATACTCAACTTCTGTGACAAAGACAAAGGCTGCTACTTATGAAGCTAAATGCTCGAAGTACTTGGTTCCGAAATGTGGATCCCGAGCAGATGAATATGGATACAACCATGCTTACTTTGGCACTTCACACTAGGGTCCTAAACGCCAAAGCTTCTACGGATATGCAAGTAACTTGACTTCATCTAAAGATGTTTACTCCAGAAGAAGAATTATTGCGGTAACCAGACTTACAATTATGAAGAAGTATGACTACGGTCACCTGGAAGAGATTGAAGTTCGTCGAGATGATCAGAAGCTATATACGTTTAAAGAAGGTGATTTCAAAAGACTACGTCTACAAGACATTGAAGATCACAATCGACGAACGGTATGATTTAAATGTGGCATTACGTATGTACACAAGACGTATAGTCATTCAACGGCGGGTGGAAGATCTTCAATTAGGTGTCAAAAGTTACCAAAATAAACTCAACCTTACTAAACCCGACACATACAGATTGAATCTCAGGAACAGAACCGCATACACTTCATACTCGGACCCTCATGGAATAATATACGTGTATCAGAAAAGGAGAGAAAGATTGATGCACGCTGATGAACTCCACAAGTTCAGTGATGACACGCTCAATGATGTTTGGTCTGCTTTTTATGGCATTGCTGCGAGAATAGAATGGAATACCTGCCAATGAAGAAATGGAGTAACTTAGACAAGAAAAGGGCTTGGGTTATGGTTTAGGATATAGACAGGCAGCTTTATTAAAGGAGGTTGATGCGGAATCTAGAGAAGTTCGTTGGTGGAAGGGTATACGGGAATGATCTCAGACTGCTAGAAAGGACAATATGACTCTGTCATATTTTGTCTCAACTCACTTCAGGTCAATTTCTCGTATATAATAATCTTGTGAATGTGTATATAAATAGTGTAGACATAAAAAGTAGGCATATATAGTGTTTGAGTATGAATTTTTAAGAATTTATTAGTAAATTCAAAAAATTTCAAATTATCATACTCAAACACCATATAATACCCTTATAATTTGAGGGGGAGCATTAAAAATGTTCCTAATGTGGCTTGTTAATAATTGGAGATTCTTTCCCCGAAAGCAGTTATATTTGAATCAATTGATATCCAAAATATCAAGAGATTTAATATTTTTGATAAGGGGAGAAAATGTGATTAAAATATATGGCTAATAATGTGATTTTTTAAGATCTCAAGTATACGCTTTCCCATATATGTGCTAAACTCTTTCGATTAATCGATGCACATATGAAGGGGGACCAAATGGTTACGTGATTGGCTGAAATGTGGAAGTACCAAAGACCGACCATTTATATTACTGTATTGAATTTATAAGCTGGTTAAGTTTAGGTATTCATTCCCATAATCCAGCCAGAACCGAAGGGATCTACCCAGGGATATTCCACTAGATAATGTAGTAGTCCTTAGGTATGAAAAAAGGAGGCAAAGTGAGAATAAGGGAAAAGTACTGACTGAGATGGAGCTAGTACTGGAACAAACCCAACAAGGTACTAGCTATGAAGTCTCGGTAAGCACTGAAAGGGTTGAAGAATTAAAAAGAAAAGTTAAGATAAAGTGTTAAAAGAAAGAAGCACTCCTTTACACTTAGGCAAAATGCGGTCAATACACCTAAAACAAAAACCTGTCACAATCAACACAAAAGATGATTGCTGACATTGAAGACTGACATCATGGACCCAGTGATGCAATGCACAACCCTCCCTAGTCACTTAGAATCTCTCAAAAGATTTCTGTTTCATTTCTCCTGGAGATTACACGCATTTCTATCAACTTTCACTTTGAGTTAGTTGGTATTGAAAAGGTAGCAGTCTGCTTTAGCCTCCGATTACTAAAACTAAAGTTTACTATTGAGTCTAGAGCAAAAAGAGATCATCCATAAATCTTATTAGGACACTTGTCAAAATTATGCTTGCTAATTCACACAATGTGAAAAACAAGAAATATATATTAAGAGTCCTACGCATTATCCTTGTGATTTTGCCAGAACATCTGAGTGATACTTAAGTATTCACAATTGAAATGAAATCTACTGCTTGAGCCAACACAAACAAGCTCTAGGTAGTGACTTGTGAGATCCCATAAGGATCGAGCTAGTGGTTATTGGATATCGATTCGTCCGCTTATGAATAATAAATTTTTGAAAAAGATAAATTGGTTGGTTGTGTCCATAAAAAACCCGTTTACAATTTGACAAACACTGATTATCCTAAATCGATTTTCAATCTTATGTCCATTGGAAGTCTCACAAGGGTATCTGGATATAGGAAAGCTGAACACGAATTGATAGCTTAATCAGGAAGATAGTAACTTACCGATTCACTCTTACCGTGTTGTCTGCTTTGAGACGCTCTGGTAATGAGAATGACTAGCGCATCTGTGAAACCCTGTCAAGGAGATTCTTTGGAATTCTAAACCTGATCATAGTATTCAGTAATTTTATACCTGAATAGACGGGGAACCGTGGTTGTTACAACCGTATTCGACGAAGTAACAAGCCACTATCATCCATAATGTTTTTATCACTACCCATTCATGCAGGTTTCCTGAACGTGGTAGCAGTTTCCCGATACAATCGAATCCAATACCTACATGCTCATACTCGACTCGACCGACATATATAAAGACATCAGAAAGCTCAAGTTACATATTTCAAGACTAACCCGCTAACTCTGATTATCGTAACATCTTTCTGAAGCGCGAAGTATTAAGTGATATCGACTCCTTCATAAGTGACAAAGGTGTTAAAGTTTAAAGAATATCAAGAAAGATGGTTACACATGCTTTCAACATCAAGAACAGTATGAGTATGTTGGTCCAGAAGTCACAAGATCACAAGAAGGTAAGAGTTCACAAGATGATGTTAAGAGATTATGCTTGGTTGATGATCTCAAAGAAGTTCAAGATCACATTCATGTCAAGTCAAAGATACAAGTCAAAGCCTAAAGTCAATGATCACTACGTCAATTCACGAGTTAAAGATTGAAGTTAAAGATTACGAGCTCAAGACTAAAGTCAAAGCATAGTATGCTAGGTTTAAGTTTTTATAAATTGGAGTGACCTCCCTTAGAGGGAGATTGTTAGAAACACGAAAAGTATCGGTAACTACCAATATAGTTAGTCGTAGCTCGTAGATTAATCAAATATTATGTTAGTAAGCTAAACGGGCCAAAGGCCCATGGAAAGCCTTTCATAAGGCCCATGGCCAATTCAGTAAAGTTACTTATACCGCTCTCCTACACATGGAGAGGTGGGGTTGGTTGTTTTATTTCGCACGAACAAATCGAATCTTCTGTCTGTTACTTCTCTCACTAGAAAACCTTCCTCCCATCCACTTTATCTCTCTAGAATTTCTTTATTGTTATTTGGTGTTATAGATTACTAGAATTCTACACAAGGTAATAGTCAAGTCAAAGATAATAAAATAGATCTTCTTGTTCAACAATATGAACAATTTATGATTTCGAAAATAGAATCGATAGATAATGCTTTTGATGGATTTAATACTATTATTACTAGTCTAAAAGTACTTGATGAATGTTTTTTTAGCAAGAACTATGTTAGGAAATTTCTTAGGGCACTTCATCCCAAATGGCGCGCAAAGGTTACGGATATTGAACAGTCAAAAGATTTGACATCATGATCACTTGACGAACTTATTGGAAACTTGAAAGTTTATGAAGTGATAATAAAGAAAGATTCTGAAATGGTCAAAGGCAAAAGAGAACAAAGTAGATCTCTTGCCTTGAAGGCTAAAAGGAATCTAGTGATGAAGATAGCTCAACCTCTAAAAGTAAAGACGAAGAATACGCCATGGCCGTAAGAGAATTCAAGAAATTCTTCAAAAGACGAGGAAGATTTGTAATGTAACACCCCCAAATTGGGTCGCAGCGGAATAAGGGTCTGGGGCGTGTTACTTCTCAGATCACTAGCACAAGATATATATTGAACGACAATTAAAAGTCATTTTAAAACTGATACATTGGATTTAACAAAATGTTTACAAAAGCTCAAAGCTTCACTTGTTTACTTGTTATTATTACAAAGATTTCCAGCCCATAACAGATATACAAAATGTAATGCGACTAAATCTTTAATGCAATGACATGCCAAAACAAAACCACCAATGTTCCCTTTTGCACCCCGTGGCCCTAATTATCCCGAAAAACACATATGCATTTAAAATACAACATATAGTTTGTAAATTCATAGGTTTATGTAAATGTATAACCAAGGACCCGCAAGACTTTCCTCCCCGAGATAAAGCAACAGATGCAGACAACAACAAAAATGTCATTACGTTTTCCTAAGGCTCATGACTCTGAAGCTCACATAAATGAATACAATTATATAAATATTGCCACGCATAGCCCTGATGATGTTCCTAACCCATAACAACCAAAATCCGACATGATATACGTTCGTTTCCAGAGATAGCTATCACCACCAAACAGGGAGGTCCTCCCAAAATAAGATCTATCTAATAATATTTCGCACTCACATTCCCGTAATGACAGTTCCCATGATTCATGGGGCATAGTGGTTTATCGCTACTAGGTAAAACAAAATCATGTAAAATGTACACTATTGCGTCCAATTTGTAAACCTGCAAATGTTTCTCACCCCCAAAAAACATTGTAAATTAATCAATAATTTTTAAAAACATGGGGCTATGAAACTCACTGAGTGAGTATAATTGATAATAAAATATCCCAAATAAAAATGTGTCACACTAACGCCCGAATGAAACCTAGTTAATATAGGTCGAATCAGTATTCATGTACGTTTTCTAACAACTACCATATATAATCCTATATAGTTATCATCTCGCAATGTCGGCTATCATAATTTAAGAGGTCGTGACATGACGTACGAGGATCTAGCACACTTATATCGTAAATCTAACAACTCGTCAATACAGCCATCCGAAGAGCCTCATTATGAAATTCCTTATCATATAGCACTTTTGATAACTAATAACACATATATTCTATATAGCTATATCACCATCTAATCCGTTTTAAGTGAAATCGTAGTTATAAAAGTAAAAATGTTTTTATATATACGCTTTTTAAAGCAAAAATGACATAACTTTGACGTTTTAGGTCTGTTTCTTTTCCTTGCGTTTCTTACGCCCACAAACTTTTCAGTATAAGACGAGATCATAATATGGCATTTTAATGTTTCTGAATTCTGTTGTGAATAGGTTGTTTTTAACTGTTTAGTACAGATTTATAACTTTTAACGCAAAACCCTAAATGTCTATCTTAATTAGTTCGTTATAAGCTAGCTTATAGCCTCCATTTTTAGCGATTCTTTTGAGACACGTTCCTCGTAATGAAAGTTTTTATCCAAATTAGTGGATGAATACAAAGTATAAAGTTCCTGCCATGAATAGCAAACTTTTTATAAAATTTGCTTTTATAAATTATTTAGCGTCGAAAACACGTAACTACGTATCTACTTCTTAAAATCCGATTTTCCGAGTGTTCTTAATCATTATGGAAATCTATGAGATGTACTATCTTTATAAAACCTAATATGGCTGTTAAAAAATTCGAACCAAAACAGAAACTTTTAAAGGTGTGGTTAAAACATGTTTTTTTAAGCTTGATTTTTTTGTAACCATTTAGCTCAACATAAACCACCTTGTTACAACTACTTTACAACATTTATATCTTATGTCATACATACATAAAGTCCATTAGATCATGTTTTGTCCAAGGGTGTTCATGAATACAAGATTAACATGTTATTTATACCATTTTCACTTGTAACTTATTAAGTTAACATTAAAACCCTAATTTGTTCATATACATGTTAATACTTAACCAACATGTTAAAACACAATATACATTCCTTTTTAACATCATATTAGCATCCAAATAAACATGGAGAATTAGTTCACAAAACATTGATCATAAGTAAAAATCCCTTTCACATATTCAAAAGTATCCTAAATGGTGATTTAACTATATAAACATAATATATGCATAAATCAAAGAAAGTAAATGAAGTAGGGTTCTTAGATAACCTTGATGTGTAGGAGGATGAAGAACAACCAAATCTAAACCCTTGTTTAGCAAAGAAACCCTAGCTTTTATCCCTTGAAAACCCTAATTCCAACCAAAACCCTAATCTTGCAATATCTTGCTAAAACCTTTTCAAAGCTTAACCAACCCTTCAACTCTTCTTAGAATACCTTAAGTATGATGTATAAACACTAATATGGTGAAAGAAAATCAAGCTATGGATCCCCTAAAAACCTTGTGGAATGCCGTGGCCTAAGAGAGGAGAAAAAGAGATAGTTTTTGTGATTTCTTTGTTAAGGAATGAAGTGAATGAGTTTTCTAACACAAGGGCACCCCTATTTATACTACTAGGAGATCATATGAAGATATTAATTGTGTGCAATTGATGTAACACCCTTCATTTACAATATAGACAAGCGGAAGCTAATCTGGGTATACTACATGAATCAACATTCATAATCATAGAAAACGACCAAAAAGAGACGTTTTTATTTGATTTTTTTATTTCAAAGAATGTTATCATTCAATTCAAATCAGAGTTTTACAAAGCAGTCCCAAAATCTATAACATAAATGTGAATGATAACAAGTTTTAAGGCCAGATTCATGTTTCATGCAAGCCACTCTAGCATAAGTTGCTCAATTACCTGAGATAAACATGCATAAAAAGGGTCAACAAAAAGGTTGAGTGAAATTCATAGGTTTGTCTAGAAATTAAAAGTTTTGAATACAAGTTTATAGTGGAAAAAACTGGTATTACAGGGACTAATCATCATGGGAACATTATTTATTGCAACAAAGCTCATACATCAATACTTAACAAGGAAATCATTGTAGTGATATTGTTTAGGATACAGATGTCCCCGTGGAAAGATAACTTACCAAGGGTTACCTATTAGGACAAATAATGCGGTTGGCCACAACCCATGCATGGGTATTAACAAACGATCCGTCACCCCCAAAGATTCTAGTTCACGACTATCGCATTCTTCGTCGCAATGCAATTATAGTCAATGATCATGATATGGAAATATTGGCACAGGAAGCTAACTTAGGCAATATAATCATATTATAGCACACATTTAAAAACACTTGCATTCATGGTTTATATCAGGTAGCCACAGGTTTATAAAGTATTCAAAAGATTGAAATATGGGTTATGAATTCATTCAGACCTTTGAAGAAGGATAATCACACTAGTTGTTATAAATAAACGAGTATGTAAAAGATTTGTAACAGCATGTATCCCCCTCCGGGTTTATATAACATTCAAAAGATGAAAAGCGAGGCTATTAACTCACCTGATAGGTAGATGTCAAAATATACTGAAGATGAAAGCTCACGACCTTGATCACAATCTTAAACAGGGAATTGTAAAAAGTCTTAGGAAGATTGTACTCTAAACTTTAGTTTTAAGATTTATGAGTATTGATTGAAGAGTTGGAATTATTGTAAATCACTTGTTCGGCGCCAGTCATGAATTCCAAAGATCATTCATGAAATGTTTGAGGAGTTTAGGGCAACTTAAATCGTAAACCCCACCAACAACTCAGTCAGAGACGTAATACCAAGATGAATCTCTAATATGAAGCTTCCCAAGTATTGTGATATGATATAATCGTTTTAAAAAGCTGTTTTAACCAATATCTGGAAATGTTTAGGCTACAAAGCGTTAATTAAAGTTATTCTTGTAAGGTTTTAAACATGATTTTATACTTTTTCAAAATGTTACATTTAGACCCTTGAAGTTGAAAATGCCAATATACCCTTGGGGTTGCTCTTTTTAACGAGTTTGGTCCTTCAAGTTTAAAAGATATACCAAGAAAACTTTGTACTTTGGAAAGTGACATAATAGACCCTTATAGTTATAACTTTGATAAAATGACATTTTCAGCCCCTTTAGTTATAAGTTTTTAGAAAGTTACGATATATACCCCTTGCATGATAATATTTACATAACAGGTCCAAATTGCCATGCAAGCTATTTTAACATTTCAATAGACAATTATAATTATAATAAACTAAAATATGAAATTTAACGCTAACGTAAGTTTAGAATAACGTTTTTGTTAAGCTTTGAACCAACAGGGTCAATTTAGCGATTCAAAAGAAAACGTAAAACGTGCGAGTTTTAAGATCAATTTCTTCATTAATCAATAAAGTATTATTTAACATTAGTTCAGCTGTTAGGATAGATTATAACAATATTATATATATTTTAAGAAAAACATAAATTAGGGTTTCCCGGTGTACGGTTTTGATCAAAATGGAAAATTGAGCATGAATTGAGTATGAAACTTTAACAGAGTAGATTTAGGATCATATAAAAATTATAAGGGTAGTACAGAAGTAAACATTCAAAACCCTGGTTTGAGCTTCAAGGACAAAGAATGGTGAAATGGGTTATTTTTTGGGTATAATTCCACTCGTAACGCCTTGTATCTTGTTCCTCGGGCTTCAAATCTTCCACAGCTCGCTTGCTTGAATTCTTCTTATATATCCTAGGATCATATGGAGCAGAGAATGTTTATACTCCAATTGGGTCATAGAAACGAAGAAGTGGGGATGATTAAAATAAGTATATGTGCTCCTATTGTAATAGTGTTTATCAACACTTAAAGCCAAAAACACTTTGATAACCAGGATTATGACACATAGGGGGTGATGTGAGAGGCTAGGATGAGTAAGGAAGAGGCTAGAATGCAAGGTGGAGAGTGGTTTCTAGAGGTTTTAGGTGTTTGGTTTGATTTTATAACAGGCTATGTTTTGGACACCAATATAAACCTCGGTAAAATGGTTGCCATTTACAAACCGTAATTTCGTTGAAGCTCAAACCACCGAGCATTGTTAGATATTTGATCCTATCGACAAGTTTAGTTTTACATATTTGAGGTAATTGTAGAAAAATATTAGAGATAATAGCCATTGACTCCATTGTGGCAGAATTTGGCGTACCTTTGCCCTTTTCGGTTGTAAACTAATTCAATGAAGAAATCGAATCGGGTTGATTCCACCGGCAAAATGATCACAAGACATAGGTCTACAACCTAGTGTTTGTCAACTTAATTATCCAGATCCTATTTATATTTTCTCAGATCCATGTTTTATAGACTGATCCGATTCTAAAGGTCTAGTTTTTAAGGTTTTAGGGTTAAAACTAGATTAGGGTTATTCTGGGTTTAATTTTTAATATGTTGTTGAAATGATGAAACTGAATGATAGGATATGATTGTTAATGTGTAATTTAAAGTTATTTACAGTGAGCTTATTTAGAGTTGGTTTGGGGTTATGATGATAAAAACCAAGAAACGGGTCATGATTTAGTATTTTGCTCGGGTTAGGGTTTCTGACTTTTAAATTAGGGTTTTGAGTGTAAAAATGTGTATGAAAGCTTATGAATTGAATAATTAGGGTTTAAACATTGTACATTGAGTGTAGTAGCTTGCACGAGAGTGGTGGTGAAGAAACGGGAATGAAAACGGAGGTAAAACGGCTATTTAAGAATCACTAATGACTCGTACATTGTGCTATAAGGACTTGTACTTTGACTTGGAGAGTTTATATTCAAATTGAGAAAGTTATAATTACTTGTACATATTGCTTTAGTATTTGTGCATTCACTTTAATGTTTATCCTTTCATGAAAATTAGGGTTAAGAGATTTATATTACGTTGTACATACGGTAACGGTTAAAAGTCCCTGGTTTGAATATATTTTGCGAATGTACATATAGGAATAATGTACTTTGTAATAAGAATATTAAGATATTGACTTTGATATTTTATGATATTGCTTGACATATATGAAGACAGGATTTCCATAGATAGGTTGCGTGAGCTCGTCTACTTTAGTTATGTAAGTTACATGACATACTAAGATATTGACAATGCAAGTAATGTAATAAAGCAAAAAATTTCCTTCCCCGTATAATTTGTGATCCAAAAAAATAGTTGATGAAAATACTATGTGTTTTATAGTCTCCACCCCTTACAGAAATCTCGTCCCGAGATTTAATTGAAAGTTATAGTGATATAGATGTAGGTACTAGGCATGAATTTGATCTTTATGTTAGGCTAATCATGGTCACAAGTCCACGTGTGTGATCATTTAAAAATTATGTGTAACCGAAATTACTAATTACTTCTTCCTTTCACATCGTCTACTTATTTTCATGACTACACCCATCTTATGACAGCCAATCGTATTTTCTCTTTCAGAACCTGAATAGAACCTGGGTGGATGAAATACTTTGATTTGTGGAACCTGTGGGTTATGGGCCCACCACGCTTCTGCTGCGCTACTCTGATCGTAAAGAATTGCTATTCATTAACCTTTAAAAGTTATACAATCGAATAAAAAGCTATCACAACCCCCCCCCCCCCCCCCCCCCCCCCCCCCCCCCCCCCCCCCCCCCCCCCCCCTCTTTGTCAAATTTTTCCATACTATGTATTAAATCAATTTGAACATTGTATATGATTCTTGTGTGTTTCCTTGTTATTAGGTTCCCGATTATAACAAAAAAAATTAGAATAAGGAGATCTTGTAATGAGTAATGTCGCAGAATGATTATGAATTTGTAAGAGAGTTGCTAATCACGTGAGATACAGATTTAGAAATGAACAGATGATGAAGGTAATGAAGGTAATAATGATAATTTTAAGAATTGTTTGTAAAACAATTGGCAGAAACTTGTTTTTTTTCCGTATGTTAATTACTAAAGACCTACTATTTATAATTTGGTCGACGTAACCTTACAAAAAGAAGCTTCAACTCCTGTAACTGAGAAATTAAAAAATTCATAGTTCACAGGTATATAAATTTCCTTAATTCAAATGAATAGTGCCTTAATTCATTTCAATAAGATGATCATAAATCGTCTTACCTAAGCATAAAAACACAATATGGTAATGTGTAGAAAATGAATTGTTAGATAATACTGAGATGTTGATTGTACTGACGCCCATATAATCAAGGATGATAATTTATGTTGCAAAGGTATGAGGAGAGTATTCAGAGTTTGAACATAATAGAATCGATGGAATTGACAAATAATGATTGAGTTTTGATATCATCAGATTACAAGATGTAACGAATCATCACTTTATTATTTCATGGGTAGCTTTACATATGAAACTCTAAAAGAGTTGATACTTATGCTACGTATCTCGTAGTAGGATTCTAGAATAAAGTAACAAACGACAAGGATTGTGGCTTGATGATTGAAGTTTTCAGATTGAAGAAGATTCTGATGAACTTGAATATCCTCGAGAGTTGTTTCTAGGGTAGAAATCCTAAGTGATACAAAGCTACTCACACTAGTATGCTTTCCTGAGTGCCCAATTATTTGCTTTTGAGCATTGATTTGCATAATGTTCTTTCTTTCCACAGGCATTACAAATTACGAATACTGTTTTTAGATCATTTCTAGTGGTTGGTCTTTCGTTTTTGCAGTACTTAGTCTGGTGACCTATCTTGTTGCAAACCTGACACTGCAAGGTCCCGTGTGATGTAGTCTACATCCTTTACACAAGGGAAGGTTTCCAGTATACCCATTGGTAGCAGCATAAGTCTTGAAGGCTTCTTGTCTTTTATGCTTTGTTGTCGTAATCATTGTATGTTGTTTATGTTTGCGTTTATCTGGTAGTTGTGTTGTGATTGTGATTGTTGGAGTGGTTATTGTTGTTGTGTTTGGGATAGTTGTTGTTGTTGGTGTTTCCTCTATCTTCAAATTTTCTTTTGTGGTCGTTGATTCCTTTTCTTGCTACTGGAGTTCCGTTTGTCCCGGTGTTCTTGTTAATATTGTCAGTATTTGCCATTGATGCAGCTTGTGCTTTCAGAGCTGAGGAAATGCCATCATTAATTAGTTTTTCCGATGGCTGCTAAATTATGGCTGGTGTTTCTAGATGTTGATGTACTTTTGTAGGCATTCTATCAACAAAAGATAACACGTGATAAGAATGATATCCTAAGTATTATAAAGAAATGTGATGCTTTAAAATGCTTAAAAGAGAATGCCTTATTTTTGAATTTTTAAGCACTTAGAGGTTATGATAAAGACGGAGATAATGATGTAAATGGTGAAATGAGAGGAACAGAGAAGATAAGTTGGAAACACTAAGGTATGAAACGCGATGCCTTTAATAAAAAACTTGCCTTTTTACTGTACATAGTCAAGCTTTGACAAGCGTTTTTATTTATACCACACATCCCATGGCTAGGATAAAGCTATAACTATTCTAAGAGTTTGTTGATTCTGAGCCGGTAGATGACATCCTAAAGATCCTCTTGGTCTGTTTGGTGACTAGCTTGGATTTTCTCAATGATTTGTTTACGATTGGAAATTCTATAGTTAGCAAAGGCAATCTTATCCTTTTGCCCTAACTGCTTCTTTGAAGTTTGATAATCTGAGTATGGATTTTCTTGAGTTCGGTCTTTTTCTCACTATACCGTCGTATGATTTTTCTATCAAACGTCCTTTTTTTTTCCTCCATTTTCCTTAATGTGTGAAGATAGAGTTCATCTAAGTAATTCAAAATATCTTCGATTTGTCCCTACTGCCTCATGATGTTTTCAGATACACTTAATTTTAACATTTTCCTATTTCAAATATCTGAGTGGGGTAGGAGTATAAACTGAAGAGATGGGATACCATATCACATATTTGATTCCGGGATGAATTAATATAACGTAGTGAGGAAGAAGATGTGAATGGATTTCGCTACTTAGGTTGTCAGGAATAAAGAAATATCGAGATTAAATACTATGAGGTGGTAATATCATGAAGATAGACTCAAAATAGCTGTGGAGTAATAGGATCTAGGGATGAAATAGTAATTCCTTAGCATAAAAAGCTTGTACGATCCTACAAATCAAGTATTATATAGAAAGATGAATACCGGTGGAATCATATATCGTTAGAGTTTTTCCGAAGAGTTAAAAGAATTGCTTCCCAATGAAACTGGGAAATAATCTGATGAACCGAGTATTATTTAAAATATTCCATAAGTAAAAAGCATCCTCATATCCGGAATAAGTGTTGGGAGAAGATATCGTTCTATTAACAACCTAGTTGTAAATAACATAAGTTATTTATGTAATAGTATAATAGATATGTATATTTACATACTTGTTCCGGAATGTAGTGGCACGGAGGACTTTGATGGCTAGAAAAGAAATGTGGTTATAGTTAAGGTTTTGACCTTGTTCTCTATAACCATGGCGCTGATACCAATCTGTAACACCCCCATTTTTACAATATAGCAGCGGAAGCTAATCTGGGGTATTACTTTATGGATACAACAATCATAATCATAGAAAACGACCCAAAAGAGACGTTTATTCAAAAATGTTTATCATTACATTTCAAATCAGATTTTACAAAGGGCAGGTCCCCAAAAATCTAGCAACAAAAACTGTGAATGATAACAAGTTTTCGCCTAACTTCCTGTCTTATGCCACTCTAATGCAATAAGATTGCTCAATTACCATGAGATAAACTCATAAAAAGGTCAACACAAAATTGAGTGAAATTCATAGTTTAAATATAATAGTGAGATACAAGTTAATAATGGAAATACAGTATTGCATGGACCAAATCATCATGGGAAACAATTATTAAATTGCATCATCTAAGTCTCATGAAAACAATACATTACAGGTGAAATCACCATAGTGATATTGGTTAAGGACAATGGTCCCCTGGTAATAAGATAACTTGCCAAGGTTACCAATTAGGACAAATAAGTAACATTTGCTACCCCCAGCATGGAATACAAACGGAGCCGTCACTCCCTATAATCTATGCACAATATTCGCGTTCACAGTCCCATGCAAATAATAATGATTCATGATATGGAAATAATATTGGCACTTGGAAGCTACTTAGAGGCCAAAATATATCTGGATACATACATTTAGAAAGCACTTCATTTCATGGTTTATATCAGGTATCACAGGTTTATAAAGTATTCAAAAGATTGAAATATAGGGTTATGAATTCATTAAGCCTTTGAAAAGTAATCACATTGTTATAAGATAAACGAGTATGTAAAAGAGTTTGTAACAAGCATGTATCCCCCTCGCGGGTTTATAAAACATTCAAAAGATTGAAAAGCGAGGCTATGAACTCACCTGATAGGTAGATGTAATAAATATTCTGAAATGAAAGCTCACGACCTTATCACACTCCTTAACTGGAAGTTGAAAAGGCAAATGAAAGTAAACAACCACTCACCCAACCTGAGTAAAATAATTGAGTCTTAGGAAATTGTACTCTTGAACTTTAGTTTTATAGATTTATGAAGTTTTGATGAAGATTTGGAATTATTGTATCCCTGTTCGGCCATCATAATTTAGAAGTCATTCATAAACGTTTGAGAGCAAGGGGCACTTTAAATCGTAAACCCAACAACTCAGTCAGAACGTAATACCAAGATGAAACTCCTTAATATGAAGCTCCCTATATTGTGATTTGATATAATCGAATTTAACGTTTTAAATCATAATAACTGGAATGTTAAGAGCAATGTGAACTTAATTAAATTTGTCTTGTAAGGTTTTAAACATGATTTTATACTTTTTCAAAATGTTACATTTTAGACCCTTGAGTTTGAAAAGTGGCAAAATATACCCACTTGAGGTTTTTGCACTTTTACGAGTTTGGTCCTTCAATTTAAAAGATATACCAAGTAAACCTTGTACTTTGGAAAGTGACATAATAGAAACCCTTATATTATAAAACTTTGATAAAATAGACCTTTTCATTTTCAGCCCCTTTAGTATAATTCATAAAGTTTTACGATATTATAACCCGTTGCACGGAATAATAATTCAAAGAACATGTCCAAATGCCATGCAAGCTATTTTAACATTATTCCCTTGACATTTATAAGTTATAATAAACTAAAATATTAAGATTTAACACAACCAAGTTTTAGAATAACATTCGTAAGTAGGAAGCAAAACGGGTACAAATTAGGTTTTCAAAACGTAAACGCGCGGGTTTTAAGTTCAAATTCTATCATTAATCAATAAAGTGGTTATATTAACATTAGTTAAGCATGATAGGATAGATTATAACAATATTTATTAGTTTTAAAGAAAAAACATAACATTAATGGTTACGGGTGTAACGTTTGGATCAAAATGGAAAATGACAAATGAATTGAGTTTATGAAACTTTAGCAAGAGTATACTTTAGGGATCATATGAACATTATAAGGTATAGGTAGCAGAATAGAACATTCAAAATAACCTGGTAGGAGCCTTCAAGGAACAAAAATGGTGGAAATGGTTATTTCGGTAGTATTTCCACTCGTACGGCGCCTTGTATCATTGTTTTGGGGCTTCAAATCTTCAAACTTCACTGCTTGATACTCTTATATGACCATTCCTAGGATAAAAAATTGAATAATTATGTTACACAATATACAGTGATGTAGTAGCGTGCACAAGAGTGGTGTGAAAACTGGAATAAAACGGAGGTAAAACGGCTATTTTAGAGATCATGCTTAATGACTTGTATATTGAGCTTTTAAGGACTTATACTTTGACTTGGAGGAGTTTTATATTTCCAAAATGAGATTATATTACTTTACATAATCTTTAGTAGTTGTGCATATCACTTTAAGATGTTAATCTTTCATGAATTTAAAGGTTTAAGGCCTACGCAATTGTTGTTTAAAGCCCGTTTTGATATAACTATCGAATGTACATTATAGGAATAATGTACTTTGTAATAAGGATATTAAGATATTGACTTGACATTTTATGATATTTGCTTGACATATATGAAGACATGATTGCCATAGATAGGTTGCGTGAGCTCGTCTACTTTAGTTATGTAAGTTACATGACATACTGAGATATTGACAATGCAAGTAATGTAATAAAGCGAAAAATTTCCCCGTATAATTGTGATCATAGTAAAATAGGTTGATGAAAATTCTTGGGTTGTTATATTATTGCCATGCAAGGTGGCAAGGATAAGAATGCAATGGAAGAAGCTAGGGCTTATTTCATGATAAGAACATGACTAGTCATGGTTCAAGTGGATGTAAAAGATCTTTGTGAAGCTTCTTGGATTATCCTACATATATATACACGTTCATACATGGATGTGTATGAGCTAGATAATATCTTTGATCTTTATTTGATGTATAATGTAGTAAAGGTTAAATGAAATATATAACTTGTACATAGTAGGGTTTAATTTGAATTCTTTTATAAAGAATATGAATAAAGTGATAAATACTTGAAGTTTTAAATAAACTTTAAGTACTGGGTACAAATTTGGGTATAGGATGAAGCGTAGATAATTAACAGTGATGTCCGGAAGGAGCCTAAACGTTCTTACATCGTGAATCGTAACCACTTAAACGTAACAAATAAAAATAAATGTGCAAATGTTAATAATTATCATCTAAAAAATCATTTTACACTTGCTTGATGTAAACGTTTTCGTGTAATGCCCGTTACAATTGAAATGATCATTTTAGTTTACGCGCTTTAGCTAAACGATTTAACATTAAGAGCAAACGCGTAAAACCCTAAAAATAAATTGTGAATTACATAACGTCGTACAATGACCTAAAACACAAGGTGTTATATCTTCCCCCATTAAATGAGCCTTGTCCTCAAGGCTTATCACACGGCACTTACGACGGGGCGATCTTGTGAAAAGGTGTGGATAGTTTCTTCCTAATGAACTTCCCGTTCCCATTAAACTCAGGACCTCGCCTAGAGTTCCAATCAACCTTTGACCATTGGGACAAAATACGGCTTTGGTCTCAATTGTTTTGACTTTTGCAATCCATGATTTCCTACACAAGGCTCTTCAACAAATGGAGCTTGTCATCCACTTGAGTCCTTTCCCAATGGAACGACTAATGATCCGTCAGAATAACATTTCTTCAAGAGGATACATGAAACGTATTTAGACCCTCTCAGCTCTTGAAGGAAGCTCAAGCTGTAACAACGGCTCCAACCATTTTCAACACCATTGAAAGGTTTCGACATACTGGGTTTAACTTCCCCTGTTTTGCCAATATGTACACCCCTTTCAAGCAAAACCTTAGGATAACTTTATCCTCCAACTGAAACTCCATCGTTTTAACCGCTTTTAATCGGCTGCTCTTTTGTCGTCGCGAGCTTTGAATCCGTTATTTAAATCTGGATGATCCTCTCCGATGTTTCTTGTACTAATTCTGGAAACTAGTGAGTGAACTTGTCCAACCTCGCCCAACACACGGGTGAACGACACTTCGACCATAAAAGTGCTTCAAACGTGCACCTAATGCTAGCATATAAAATGTTATGTAATAAAACTCGACTAATGGAAAATGTATAACCCAGCCATTTTCCAATTCGATTAATGCAGCTGTAGCATAACCTCGAGAGTTAGGATGGTTCTCTCTTCTCCTCGCTTTGTCCGTCGGTTTGCGGATGATATGCAGTACTCATATCCAAACTTGTACCCAAAGCCTTCTGAAGTGACTTCTAGAAATTTGATGCGAACCGAGGGTCACGATCACAGATAATTGAAACAGGTATTCCATGCTTCGTGACTACCTCCTTTAGGTACATTCTTGCCATGTCTTAATCCATGGGAAATCTGTTTCCTCCCCTTATTGGCACAAAAATGGCAGACTTTGTAAGTCGGTCAACGATCACCTGAAAAAAGTGGTCAAAACCTTTGTGACAGACTTAGGGAAGCTTCAACAAAATCCATCATGAATTTGTCCCACTTCCATTGAGGTATCTCAGGTTGTACTAACAAACCCGATGGTCTCTGATGTTCGGCCTTGACCTTAGCACAGGTCAAACATTTGCTAACATAGGTGGCGATGTTGGCTTTCATATTGGGCCACCAGTATAGTTTCTTCATATCCTGGTACATCTTGTTAGAACCCGGATGAATAGAGTATTTTAACTAGTGGGACTCGTGCATGATACAGTCCATAAGTCACCATAACATGGTTACCAACTCCTGCCATTTTAAGCACATAAGTTCCATCCGTAACTTGGTTCTAACTTTTCCGTCTAAAGTTTCTCCGGATCTTTTGAATTCTCAACCAATATACCTCTAACATCCTCCTTCTTGATGTTCTCAAGATTTGTTTAGGAAGATCCAAGCCAATAGTCATCACTAAGGCCCAAACCCTTAGTGGTTCTCGTTCCTTCTTGCTCAGATTATCAGCAACAACATTCGCCTTCCCTGGGTGATAACGAATTTCGCAATCGTAATCACTCTGCAACTCTAACCAGCGATGTTTTCCTCATATTTAATATCCTTCGAATCAAGAATGTGTTGTTAAACTCTTGTGATCAGTGACACCGTGCACTTGGTTCCATACAGATAGTCCTCCAAATCAATTAGAGCGAACACTACTGCCCCAAGATTCTAAATCATAGAGATCGTATAGTCTTTTCATGAATATTAACTGGCGTAATGCTAAGAAATCACCTTTTCTCTTCATCAACACAATAGCCCCAAACCTCCGCTTCTTTGAAGCCATCACCATTAATACTATGAAATCTTTGCTTCCCTCTGGTTAGGCCAGGATTGGTGCACTGCACACTTCTGTTTAAACAGGGTTAGAAGCTGCTTTCGTGTTTATTCCCCAATCAAACTTGACACCTTTCTGGGTTAGTTTGGTCATTGACTTGGCGATCTTTGAAAACCCTTCGATGAATCTTCTATAATAGCCGGCAAGGCCTAAAAATTGGCGAATCTCTGTTGGTGTTTTAGGAGACGCCCAATCTTTGATAGATTCAATCTTGGCAGGGTCAACGTGAATACCTCGACAGTCAATCATGTGACCGAGGAATTGTACCCTGAGATCCAGAATTCACACTTGGAAAACTTGGCGTATAATTCTTCCTCCTTAAGCAATTCAAAGAATCTGCCTAAGGTTTCTCATGTTCCTTCCTTACTTTTGGAGTAGGTCAAAATGTCGTCGATGAAGACAATTTTACCAACTGTCCAATAACGTTTAACCAACACCCGGTTTCATACGGTCCATGAACATGATGGTGCATTAGTCAAACTAAAAGACATGACTTGGAATTCATAGTGACCGTATCGAGTCCTGAATGCAGTCTTGGGAATGTCTTCTTCTTGAACTCTCAACTAGTGATACCCTGACCTCAGATTGATCTTTGAATAAATACTCGATCCTTGCAGCTGGTCGAATAGGTCATCGATCCTTGGGAGTGAGTAGCGGTTCTTCACTGTTTGTTTGTTCAATTCCCTGTAATCGATGCACATCCAGAAAGACACATCTTTCTTCTTTACAAACAGGACCGGAGCTCCCCAGGGTGAGGAACTTGGTCTTATGAAGCCTTTGTCCGTAAGTTCCTGTAGTTGCTCTGCTAGTTCCTTCATTTCGGACGGTGCTAATCTATATGATTCCTGTGCCACAGGTGTAGCACCAGGTACCAAATCAATTTGAAACTCCACTTGTCGAGTGGGTGGTATACCCGGCAAGTCCTCAGGAAAGACTTCACGAAATTCTTGAACAACTGGCACATCTTCAAGTCGTTTCCCCTTTGACTTGTCTTCGTCTTTGGTTGCGGTGATATTTGCTAAGAATACGTGATATCCCTTCGTTAAATACTCTTGATCTTATACATCATATGAAGCTTAATTCGGTCCCGTTTCATTGCTGCTTCCATCACCTCAAACGATTTAAATTCTGTCTCCCAATAGAATACAAACGATCTTTCCGCACAGATAAAATAGCTATGGTACTTTGCCAACCAAGTCCATTACCAATATTCATGTCAAAACACCTAGTTCTAACGGGCATTAGGGTCTATTTGAAAGAATGATTTTGAGAGTTTAAACGATACAACCCCGAATATATGTTTAAAACCCAAAAATTCACCCATCGGCTATGTTCGACAATATAATCATGATCTAAATGCAGTTGGATGAAAACAAATCAGAGCTAAATGAAGTAGATACAAAACTCCTATCGGCACCGGTATCAAATAAAATAGATGCATATCGGTTGTTTAGGAGAAACGTACCTGTGACGACATTGTTGTTCGGGTTTTCCCCTGCATTGCCCACTGCATACACCATTGTTGCCCTGACCTTGGCATTTCCAAACACCATTACCCCTTCTTGTTTTGTTCTTCAATTTTGGACAATCCTTCTTGAAATGCCCCTGAGCACCACATTAAAAACAAACGTTGCCCCTCTGATTAGCCCCAGTGTTGACATTTGGGGGGATTCCTGCAGTCAACAGATAAATGACCAAATTCGGTTCACTTGTGGCATTTGAGGAACAAGGACCATCAAGTGATAAGTTACATTTAGTCACAGAAGGTCAAGGCCTTTCGTATGGTCACCATACACCATTTTTTCCTGCGCATAAGCTAAGCTCTCTAGTTTTTGTCCTCTTGTTTTTGGTTGCTGATTCTGGTTTTTCCGTGGTGTTCATCAGACTTTCTTTTGTTGTCAGTCTTGACGTTCAGCCCAAGTGTTGATCTTCTGTCATAAGTTCAGTGGCAAACTCAATGGCATCCTGCATAGTTTGTTGGTTTAGAGGTTTGCCATACACACTACCATGGAGAAGTCGGCAAGCTACCCGACATATCTTCTCAACTTTTCTATTTCTTTTGAAAACATCTGATCGCACATTTCGTGCCTAGTTCCTTTGGAAACTTGGCTATAGGTTACCTCAACATTGGTAACCTTCATCCTCAAATCCAACATTTCAAACTCCAACTACTTAATTTTGCCTCCTATGGGCATTATTTGCTAACATCACTTTTTCAGTATCCTCCATGGCATTCGCATGGCAAAAGCTTCAGGCCTTATTGTCCTTAACGTGGTAGTTTCACCATGTAAGAGCATTTCCTTGCAGGGTACACGTAGCAAATTTGACCTGGCATGCTACTGTATAGTTGCTTATGCTGTAAACAGACTCCATCTTTTCAAACCACTGAGTGAGTCCAACAACTCCCTCAGTCATTGAAATTCAAGGTGTGCATTTTAGGAAGTCGGGTAGAGGCATTCACAGCAATTGCACAGGCCTTCTGGCACCCGTTCCTGAAGTATGGCTATCATTGCCATTCCTGGTTGCATCACATGTTGCCCAAGTGCAGCAGTAACGCCTCGTACAATCATTGCCTGAATTGGGCATTGGTGACAGATTAGATGGTATGAGTGTCTGTGACTTGTTGGTTGTTACACTGGTTAACCTCGTGGTCCTTCTCTTTGGTGCAATTTTCTTTAAATCACAAGAAAACATAATACCGTTTTAGAATTTCATAAAATCATAAACTATTGACATAAAATATACACATTAAATAAAAACGAGATCACATTACATTGACAACATGAAAAGTACAACTGTTATTGAAATTATCCTGGTATATACCAAATCGAACATTCATTTATACTAATTCATTTCATAGATAACGTACTCCGTCCATTCATATATAACTTAAAAAACATACATGTCCGGTTCAGATACAAAAAGATTACTACACTTAGTACAAGACAACAGAAAAAACCTAAAAGCCATACTAGCCAGGATATACCCTAACACTTAGGTAAGGCTGTACAAGATAGATAATAACCTAACAAAAAGACCTATACTGTAGCTAAACAAAACAAACAAAGGATCTATACATCCGCTAGCTGGTAAAACCCATAATACTTAACTCGCATAGCATACTACAACATACACACATCTAGTAACTCACCACCTCCCCTGGTGCATCAGGCTGTGCCGGACCTTTTGCGGGTCCATGCTGCCTCTGAAACTCGGCCATCTGAGTCTGTAGTCCTTTCAGCAACTTTAATGCCTTAGTCAACTGGACCTGCCTCTGGTGGTCTGCTGCCAACAACTCTTTAATCACCCCCTGTCTCCTGTGATCTGCCTGTAGCATCTCTGAAGTCACAGCCTGACTCCTACGGTCAGCTGCCTGCAACTGTGCAATCACTGCCTGCTGACCCATCACTACAGAACGTAATGCCATAATCTCTGAACGTGTCATATAGCTAACCTCTATGGAGCGTCCCCATGCCTCTCGGGAAACCAGAGCCTCCTGATCTAGTAATCGTGCAGTCTCATAGTGGTACTGACTATCATCAACCAATGTCTCAACACTCTGATATATCTGGGTCTGCCTGTCCTGAGTATCCCCTATCACAGCATAGATATCCTGCGTGTCCTGCTCCTGGACTGCAGTAAGCTCAGTCACCCTAGTATTGACCCCTTCAAGGGTCATCGGTGCTACCTCCTCAACAGTCTCTCTCGGGTCTACCCAAACATCTCTAATCCCATAGCCGACCTCCTCGGCTCTCTGTCGTCTGATCTCGGTATCCATAGTACCGACAAACCCATAGTCTGCCCTACGACCTCCAGTCGGTCTAGCAGCAGATGAACCCTCTCCAATCTCGTACCTAGGACCAAGGTCAACACCCAACCTCTTCCGAGGTGGTAGTGTAATCTCGGGCCTGTCTGTCCTGTGGTCAGAAGATAGTAACTGCAAAGGTGGTGATGAAGTAGTAAGTGTAATGGATGAAAGTGATGTGTCTCGGCTCTTAGCCGATCTTACAGCCCGATAGCCCAACGACTAATAGGGCTAGCAGTGGTGATGCAGTAATAACCGATGCTAGTTGTATGCTGGAAGTGGGGGAGAGGGTACTGTGGTAATGAGAGTTAGTGAGTATGTGGTGATGGTGGTGGATGGTTAAGCAAGAAGTCTCCATCGACCTCTTCGCCTAAAGAGAAGTAAATGATGGCTCATCCCGAATAGATATCCTGGCAGTCATACGGTGTACAGGTAGGACAAAGTCGGCCGAAGCTGGGTGCTCCTCCTCCTCCTCCTCATCCTCATCCTCGTCCTTATCCTCATCCTCATCATCATCATCCCTATCGGCAGGGTAATTAGCTGGATCCTCCTCGGGATCCTCATCATCCTCCTCTGGCTCCTCCTCTGGATTAGACTCAGGAACATATCCTGGTGAATCTGCAGTGGGTGAGGCAGCAGCAGGTAGTGGCTGTTCCTCGGCTGGGAGTATCTCATCCTCCTATGGCATGTACTCAGGGTACATCGGCTCAGGAACAAAGTCCAGCGGGGTGTAAATACGGCTCCCTCGTGCCAAGTATTAGTCAAGCGATGGTGGAACATGAGAAGCAAGCCATTATGTAGCATATGGTCTATGGGTCCTCTGGCATAAGGGGTGGTCCACGACTCACATATCCAGTGAACCAATGCTGACCCATCCCTCAACTAGACTGGACACTGCCGTGGAATGAGCCATAGGAATTCTTCCAATCCTAACATAACCGTATCTGAAAATCCCAAAATAACTTATATTATATTAATAAAAGAACTCTTATTATAATATAACATTTATATCCATAATGTATATATCAATCATGGACATATCAATCATGCATCATCAAGCCTAACCACTAAAGCACAAGGAGTTTATGATGTATGTCCCGTGGAAACAGCAGCCCCTTTTGTATAATAACAATGTTTGAAAATGGCTTATAAAAGGTCCAGCAAAAACCATATTTAACCGCAAGGTTCTCTATAACCTTGGCTCTTGATACCAATCTGTAACACCCCCAAATTGGGTCGCAGCAGAATAAGGGTCCGGGGCGTGTTACTTCTCAGATCACTAGCACAAGATATATATTGAACGACAATTAAAAGTTGTTTTAAAACTGATACATTAGATTTAACAAAATGTTTACAAAAGCTCGAAGCTTCACTTGTTTACTTGTTATTATTACAAAGATTTCCAGCCCATAACAGATATACAAAATGTAATGCGACTAAATCTTTAAAGCAGGACATCCAAATCATAACTCACCATGTATCCCCTTTTGCACCCCGGTGCTGTAATGGATCTCCTGAAAAACAATATTTAAAACGTCAACATAAAGTTGGTGAATTTCCTAGGTTTATTGTAAATTTATAAGCAGGACCGCGAAGACTTTCCCCCGTGATGAATCACAGATCAAACATCACAGAATGTTAAATTAATGATTTTCCTAAGCTCATGACAACGAAGCCGACATAAATAATTCAATATATAAATATTGCACTACATGCCCCGTAGACGATGTTCAAACCCGTAACATCCAAAATCCAACATGTATATGTTCGTTTTCCCAGTGATACTATCACTCAACGGGGAGGTCAATCCAAATAGATCTATCTAAATACAATTCGCGCTCCCCCCCCCCCCCCCCCCCCCCCCACACCAAAAATCTCGTAATTGACAGTTCATATAGATTCATGGGCATAGTAGGTTATCGCTACTTAGCAAAACTAATCCATATCAAATGTTACACTTACTCAATGTTTGTAAAACTGCATATGTATTCTTCTCACCCCAAAAACTTGTAAATGAATAATTGTAAAACATGGGGCTATGAACTCACCTTGAGTGAGTAAACTGATAATAAAATATCTCAAATAAAGACGCGTCACGATAACGTCCGAATGCAACCTAGTTAATATAGGTCGAATCCATATACATGTTCTCTGTCTAACAACTACCATATATAATCCTAAATAGGTTATCGATCGTACCAACGATCGGGAAAGCTATCATAATTTAAGATCATGACATGAACTTACGAGGAGCTAGAACACTTTAAAATCAAAATCCCAAGCAGCTTCCATCAAATACACCACCGAAGATGTCTCAATATGAATTGTCCCCTAGTAATAGCACTTTGATAACTAATAACATATATATTTCTATATAGCTATATCACCATCCTAATCTTTTAAGTGAAAATCGTATTTATTAAATAAAACTTATAATTACGCCTTAGCAAAAATACATAACTTTGTCGTTAAGTCCGTTCCGTGTTTCAATGGCCCCACGCTTTCGTATTAAGACGAGTGATCATAATATTTCATTTTTAAGTTTCTGAGATTCTATTGTGAATATTGTTTTTACTTTTCATTACAGATTATAACTTATTAACGCAAAACCCGTAAATGTCGTGTCTTATTTGTTATAGCTCCGTTTTTAGCGATTCTTTTGAACACGTTTTTGTAATTGAAAGTTTTATCATATTATTGATGTTTACAAAGTATAAGTTTCCACCATGAATAGTAACTTTTTATAAAATTTGTTTTATAAAGTATTTAGCGTCGTAAACTCGTAACTAGCGTATCTCTTCTTATAAATCTATTTTTCGAGTTACTTTATCATTTAGAATCCTTATGAGATGTACCTATTCTTTATAATAAAACCTAATATGGTTTGTTTAACAAATTCGAACCAAAACAGAAAGTTTGAAGTTTGTGATTAAAACATGTTTTAAGCTTGATTTTTGTACCATTAAGCTTCAACACCTTGTTACAACTACTTTACAACACTTATATCTCATGTCATACATATATTAGATCCATTAGATCATGTTTTGTCCAAGAGTGTCCATGAATACAAGATTAACATGTTATTTACACCATTTTCACTTGTAACTTATTAAGTTAACATTAAAACCCTAATTTGTTCATATACATGTTTAATCTAACCAACATGTTAAAACACTAATACATTATTCCTTTTAAAATCAAATTAGCATCCAAATAACATGAAATAAGTTCACCAAAACATTGATCATAATAAAAATACCCTTTCAAACATAATCAAAAGTAAATCTAAATGTGATTTAACTATATAAAAATTAATATATGCATAAATCCAAAGAAAGTAAATGAATTAGGGTTCTTTAGATAACCTTGATGTGTAGAGGATAAGAACAACCAAATCTAAACTCTTTTTTAGCAAAGAAACCCTAGTTTTTAACCCTTGAAAACCCTAATTCCAACCAAAACCCTAATCTTGCAATATCTTGCTAAAACATTTTCAAAGCTTAACCAACCCTTCAACTCTTCTTTGAATACCTTAAGTATGATGTATAAACACTAATATGGTGAAAGAAAATCAAGCTATGGATCTCCTAAAAGCCTGTGAATTTCCTGGCCTAAAGAGAAGAGAAAAAGAGAATAGTTGATGTGATTTTTCTTGGTTAATGAATGAATGAATGAGTGTTTCTTTCTAACACAAGGCAAAACCCCTATATATACTACTATGAGATTATATTAAGATATTTGTGTCCAATTTGATGCCATGTCAAGGTGGCAAGGATAAAATGCAATTGGAAGAAGCTAGGCTTATTTCATGATAAGAACGATGACTAGTCATGGGTCCAAGTGGGATGTAAAATATCTTTGTGAAGCTCTTGGTGACTCTAGGCTTATCCCTACATATATAACACTTAATTCATGGATGTGTAATAATGAGCTAAGATAAGATCTTTGATCTTTTATTTGGATGTATACCTTAGTAAGGTTAATGAAATGTATAACTTGTACATAGTAGGGTTTGATTTGAATTCTTTTATAAAGAATATGAATAAAGTGATAAATACTTGAAGTTTTAAATAAACTTTAAGTATTGGGTACAAATTTTGGGTATATGATGAAGCGTAGATAAGTTAACGTGTTTTCGGGAAGGCCTATACGTGATTGAGAAATATCAATAGAAGCATAGAGCTTAATAGCAATTTAGTATTATCGTATCTTCTTAATTCTTGTGTTAAGATTCCGCATTAACACTTGCTATTCATAGTCAGTGTCTCTCACATAGTTGATTTGAATTTATTCAAGTTAGCTATCGTCTTACAAAAGGCTAATCAGATCCTATACCAAGGACCTACAGTGAAGACGAAGAATACACCATGGCCGTAAAAGAATTCAAGAAATTTTTCAAAAGATGAGGAAGATTTGCAAGACAACCACTAGATGAAAGAAGGTCATTTCAAAGAAGTAGAAGTGACAAAGATGGTAAAAGTGAAAGAAAATGCTTTAGATGTAGAGATCTAAATCATTTCATCAGAGAATGTCTAAAGTCGTCAAGAAGCAATAATCAAAAAGCTTTCATTGGAGGAGCATGGAGTGATAGTGGCGAAGATGAGGAAGAAAAGGCTAAAGACGAAACTTGTCTTGTAGCTCAAGCATCAAATGAAATATGCTTAGGAATAAACTTAGAGCCCGACGAATGGATTAAAGATAGTGGATGCTCGAAGCATATGACGGGTAACCGAAAGTTGTTTTCTACATACAAAGCGTACAACGGAGGGAACGTCATTTTCGGAAGCAATTTACGAGGCAACATCATAGGCAAAGGTACGATTTCTCATGACTCCCTAATTATTGAAAATGTTGAGCACGTAGATAATTTAAAATTTAATTTGCTTAGTATTGGTCAAATATGTGATAATAAATGCAAAGTAGTATTTACCGAACATGATAGCGAAATAATCAAAGACGAAAAGGTCATAGGTAGAGGAATTAGAAAAAGAGGACTATATGTGATGAAATTAGGAAATAAACCGGAAGATAAAATATGTCTTGCAACTTTAGACGAAAACTCCACTTTATGGCATAGGAGATTAGGTCACGCAAATATGCAATTGATTCAATCATTGTTATCTAAAGAATTAGTTAGAAATCTACCTAAGCTTAAATTTGACCGACATTTTTGTGACGCTTGCAATATTAGAAAGCAAGCACATGCTAGTCACAAAGCCAAAAATATAGTATCAACAAC
>BQNB010015447.1:0-73249 GCA_026074375.1 Tanacetum coccineum
TATATATGTTTTATAATTTAATTTGTGCGAGAATCAAACATTTGTGAATGTGTAACCCCTATAACTACGGGAAGAATAATAGTTATATGTCTCTAGATTGTGACTAATAGAAAATATGAAAAATTCCTAATTTTTGATTTTGTGCAAAGTTAAGTCCTAGACACAAGATTGAGATAGGAATAATTGAAGTTACTTACAATTGTTGTTATTGATGATAATGAGTATGTTCTTGGTTGTAGATTATTGCTTGAGATTGAGTTTTTAGATGGTATTATGGTATTTTGGTTAGGTTATGTTCGTCATTTACAGTAGCAGTTTTGGGGGTGTGTTTGTTACTGGTTTTAAAGAAGAGAAAAAAAATCATTCTGCAGATGGCTGGCCGCCCCCCTTAGTGATAAGGGGCCCGCCTATGTTAGGGTGACCGGTCCCCTTAGAGATCAGGGGGTCGCCCATCTGACGTCTTGTTTTCCTGAAATTTCTGATTTTGGCATATTAAGTGAAATATTATATTTTTAGTTGTAATTCAGTGTTTATGCATTTTTGGATGAATAGGTTAAGTATTATTAATAGTTGTGGTATTATAATTACTTAACGAGTATTGAGGATTTTAGTCGTTTTGTTCCATCATTCCTAGACCTTGACGTACGTAATTAAATGGCTCACGTTTAAGAGGTTTAGTTAGAATGTCGGCAATGTTATCTTCCGACGAGACTTTTTCGATTGAGATCATTTTTGAACATTGTCGCGAAGAAAATGGTGACGAATTTCGATGTGTTTAGTACGCGAGTGTTGAACGGGATTTTTGCTTAAATCTTGTAATATCTCGTATTTTTAATACAGTTAATGCTAGAGACAATGTAATATAAACTCAATTCCTGATAATAATTAAGAAAGTAATGTAGGTAAAATGAATAATACTACTTTATTATTAAAGAGGGCAATAAAGGGAAACAAAAGAAAAAAAATGTTACAGAATTCGTCAAATGAAACTGTCAAAACACGTCTGCTTTCTCGGCCCATAATCGGCTTATTTAGTTTTGTGTTATCATTTGTGGATCATTCCTCAAAACTAAACCTAACAAAACCTTAAAAATATTCTCGAGAGAAGACTGCGGTTGTGTTTATGTCCCCGCCTCTCAGTTGATCCTCCACAACGGCATAACCCTAAAATGATATGAAACAACACAACGAGAGGGAGGAAGAGAGGCACCACGATCAGTATTCGAGTCACATCAAACACTACTCAAGTTATGACGTTCATGTTCAAGCTATTCGTGCTCGTGTTTACGACCATGCATAGTTTTGGGTTGCGTTGATCATTCAAGGTTAGAACTTCATATCGGTTGAGTTTTGGTTCGGGTTTACATCACGACGGAAATGGCTAGAGCTTCGAGTTAATATACAAGATCGTGGTATTCGAGTAAAGTTCGTTTCATGGATAATTGTTCTTTTAGAGGTACATTTCGAGTCGTTTATCAACTATATATATGTTTAGTTCATGAGTTTAATAGCTAAATCGTAGGTCGACAAAATCATACACAGAAACAACCACTGATATCTATTAAGAATAAATTATGGGTATTATGATTCATTGTTTATTAACAAAGCAGAAAACTTCAATTTAATATGATTTTGCTTATTAACGTTTTCTTTATGTATTAACTGGAATGGGTTTAAAAATGGATATTGCATTATTTAGGCGAAGAAGAAGACGTAGTCTTCATGGGATTTTAAATCTATTTCTACATATTTGGTCCCTGGTTTATAAAATAGTTACAATTCTACTCTTTCAACATTATTGTAAATTCAAAAAGTTTTCTCAAGAAGTAATTATGATAGTATTTACGTAACGAGTAAGCTCATGATCAGATAATTGGGTAGTTACATATTTTATGACTAATATCACTTTGGTCAGTTATGTAAACTACTAAGTAGAGATAAATAAATAAGACTTTGGATTATGAGAGACTAAAATAGGACATTGGCTTATAATTAGGGATAATCGTCTCCTGAAGACTTTGATGAGGATTCTTGTGGTTTTATTCGCACTAGATCCTTTTAAACACTTCTTCAGGTATGATGCTTCTCTATCTTTGTTTTGATCCTCATTATTTTTTACAGATGACTCTTTATACTTCTCTCTTCGATTCGTATTTTGTTTGTACGGATGTTCTTTCACGTACTCTCTTGAATCGTTGATATGTTCGTAAATCTTCATACTCGTACTCTCTTTTGTCGTTGCTTCATACACTCCCATTGATTTATCTTGTGGTGCTATGATAATCCTTTTGCTATATGACCCCCTTTGTTTGAGAAAGCATTTTTATAATGATGATGAAGTGTGAAAATGTTTTTGAAATATATTTTGATGATGCTTGGAGAAAATTATGTTAAAATGATTTTTGGAAATGATGTGAATTCACTTTTATATGAGAGTTTCTTGTTCCTATTATCATAGGACTCATATGCACGGTGAACATAATTCTTACGAAAACTATGTTTAAACTGATTTTATGAAATGGTGTTTGGTTGGTTTATATGTTCACTGTGCTGCCATAGAACCCTAGATATGTAGACAGAAGTTAGGAATACCGAGCAACTAGCCATGGAGGTACCATGGCCGCGTCATTGTGGCATCAATGGCGTGACACTATCTGTGGCGGTGTGATCAGTCTACGGCGTTTCCCCCTTATGATTATGATATGATTTTATTTGCTCGTGGGAGAGCCTTTTTATTATGATATGATTTGCTCACGTGAGAGCCGTATGGCGAGAGCATTATGATTATGATTTGAGTACTCAGGGAAGCGTGCTATGTTATGATATGATTTATTTATGGTCTGATATGGCCATGCGGTCAAGTGATGTAGTGCCATACACACCTTTCGTCGATACGATTTTAGACGCATTGAAGTCGCGACCAGTGTATCCTTGTGGTACTTGATATGATATGATATGTTTTTTAGCACGTGGAGTGCACTTGATATGATATGATGTAGGATACTAGGTATAATATCCTAAACCTTTCCTTCAACCTTATATTCTTTGATTACTCTGGTGTTGTGGTTGTATGAAATAAGAACAGAAATTTTACCTTTTATGAACACTTGGTATTTCTCTCTCACAAATCTATATCATGCTATCAATTAATTGTTATTTGTTATCAACATTTCGCGCACTGAGCAAATAGCTCAACCTGCAATTTCATTTTCTTCGGCGAGCAGGTACTCAGGTATAAAATGGGAGTGTGACGAGAGCAACTGTGAGCTTAGAGATTACGCATTTGGAGACGCACTGATTTAAATTTTTAGGTATTATGTTAACTTTTGAGGCTACACTTTCTAGAGATAAGAATTTAATTTAACAACGAAAAAACCTTGTAAATAAATTGTTCCATCCGTTTTAGTTAATTTGCTTATTTTTGAGACCTCTCAATCTTATGTTCTAGGCGGTTGGTAGATACAGATGAGGGCGAATATCCTGATCTCATGTGCCGAAACCATAAGCTTAAACCCCCCTAATTTTAAAAAAAAACTATATACTATATATATATATATTAATATATATATATATATATATATATATATATATATATATATATATATATATATATTTATGATTTAAGTTCATTTGGATACCAAACATTTTGTGGATACCAGGGGACTCATCCCCACCTTCCATCTTCATCTCATCCAATGGATGAGATTAAATTGTCTATTTACACTAGAGGGGTATTTTTGTACGATATACACCCTTTTTTTTAGATGGATGGCTGGGATTTGTCCCCCAGTATCCAAGAAAAAAAGGGTTTCTTAAATAACTCCCCTCCTCATAATACACATACACATAACGTGTGTTTTCCTGAACTTTCTTTTTTTCTCTCTCTACACCTCGATCCACAACTAATATCAACACAAACAACTAATCGATCGATCTTCAATCGATTATCTTATTTTGAATCGATTATCTCCTTCTTCAGTTGATTAACATCAGGTTCAGATCTGTTTTTGTTTTAGCTTATTTGATTTGAATAAGCTTATTTATTTATCATCGTTCGATTTTATGAGCTTATAATCAGCTTATTTTGAACGAATGATCTGAATCAATTGTTGCTAGTGATAAACTAACTTATTAGGTGATTTATATAAATAAGTTTATTAATCATCATCATCTGTATTTATTTTGCTGAATTATAAGCTAGCTTATTAGCTTATTTTGATGAATTATAAGCTATCTTATTAGCTTATTTATGTTGCTAGTGTTAATAAGCTTTATTATTAGCTATTTTTTATGTTCTGAATAAGCTCTATTAGATTAATTTGTTGATATAAGCTGAATTAAGGTGTATTTAGCTTATCAGTTAGCAATAAGCAGTTTTAAGTAGCTTTTGGTTAACGTGTTTGATATATCATATATGATACTTTTCATACGTATATCATATATGATATCATATATGATATTGCTTTGTCATATGTATATGGCATGTGATTATCATATATGATATTTCATTTTTCCAAAAAACAGTTTATTTATTCTTTTATATTCATTTTATATTTTTTCAGAATTGAAGAACATGAATGCTTGTTCATTATGTGGAAGTTTATCACAACAAGAGGAGGTGCCCTAAGAGGTTTGAAGATCAAGAACAAGTCGTGGTTCAACATTAAGCTAGCTTATTAGCTTATTTTGATGAGTTATAAGCTAGCTTATTAGCTTATTTTGATGAATTATAAGGTATCTTATTAGCTTATTTATGTTGCTAGTGTTAATAAGCTTTATTATTAGCTATTTTTTATGTTCTGAATAAGCTCTATTAGATTAATTTGTTGATATAAGCTGAATTAAGGTGTATTTAGCTTATCAGTTAGCAATAAGCAGTTTTAAGTAGCTTTTGGTTAACGTGTTTGATATATCATATATGATACTTTTCATACGTATATCATATATGATATCATATATGATATTGCTTTGTCATATGTATATGGCATGTGATTATCATATATGATATTTCATTTTTCCAAAAAACAGTTTATTTATTCTTTTATATTCATTTTATATTTTCAGAATTGAAGAACATGAATGCTTGTTCATTATGTGGAAGTTTTGATCACAACAAGAGGAGGTGCCCTAAGAGGTTTGAAGATCAAGAACAAGTCGTGGTTTAACATTAAGTTGTTGTTCAAGAAGAAATTGTTGTTTAAAAATGTACTCTTTTATGTTTGATTGTTATATGAACAAGTGTTATAATTCTTTTTTCACTTGAATATTGTTGTTTATTATGTTACATGAATGTGATTCTATTATATATCATATGTGATATTCTAGGAAATCATATATGATTTTACATCAGTTTCTTTTACATTTGAATTATCATATGTGATATTTGTATTTTACAATTTGGTAACAAAGTATCATATGTGATTTCTTTCATAAATCACATATGATTTAACATGATCATCACTGATTTATCAGCTATCATACTTGATGTTTAAACAATGATAACATGTGTTCCTGTTCTAATGCTATTTTTACGAGTGATTATGAATGTGTGCATAAAACTTAAACAAAATAGACATAATATTCAAAATCAAATCCGCAAGACATTGTACTAGTTTCAGAAGGTTTACAAAATCGTCTATAGAAAATAAATGGAGATCACATTTTTTTCGTGTGCGTCTTTGCAAACCCTACACTCCGTTCTTGGCAATCACTCCGTTGTAGATTTCCATATGCATCATTAAGAAAACCCCACACTCCGTTGCATTGTCTTTTTGTAGCTCACTTTGGTCTGATGATTGTTGTTTCTTAATGTTCACTTCTCTGGCATTGAGATGATTGAATTCTTCAAAATGCCTTGAAAACAGCTTTCTCTACACAAATAAAAAGATTTGATTTTATTTCAGGCACATTATCATATATGATATATTATAGTGTTCAGAAGTTGACTTTCAAGCAGATTATCATATATGATATTATACACACAACTAACTTTTAATTACTCACCAGGAGATGACAGACTTGCTTGTATTTTAGTTTCAAGCACATTATCATATATGATATATTATAGTGTTCAGAAGTTGACTTTCAAGCAGATTATCATATATGATATTATACACAAAACTAACTTTTTAGTACTCACCAGGAGATCACAAGCTGCTTGTATTTTATTTTCAAGCACATTATCATATATGATATAGTATAAATGCTTAAAACCTAGCTTATATCATATATGATATAGTACATAAGTTTTTACAGTTTTTTCAGGCAACTTATCATATATGATTTTTCACTAACAGGTCATACTATATCTGTTCAGCGTAGATTAAGCCATAAAACCTGATGATTCATAAAAATAAGCTAATAAGTTAGCTTATAATTCAGCATAATCAATTCAGATGATGATAATTCATTAGCCTATTCACATCAATCACCTAATAAGCTAGCTTATCATTCAACACGATAAATTCACATAATTCGTAAATAAGCTGAATTTATAATATAATTTCAGATGATGATAAATTCATATGCTTAATCATATCAAATAAGCTAAAAAAAGGATAAATTCATAAGCTAAAAAAAGCGATCATCTTATTCACATCAAAACTAAATTCGTAGATAAATTCACATCAAATAAGCTAAAAAAGGATAAGCTGAATTATAAGCTTATTCACATCAAATAAGCTAAAAAAAGATATATAAAAACAGATCGGATGAACTTTACCTGATGTTAATGAACTGAAGAAGGAGATAACCGATTTACGAATGAGATGATCGATTAATTAGATGTTCGTGATTATTGATTCAGATCTGATTTGTTTGTGTGTGTTTTTAGTGTGTGTTAGATGAGAGAGAGAGAGAGAGTGATAGATCTAAAAGACGGGGTGTGAGTGATTGGAGGTGTGGTTGGTGTGGGACGTGAAATGACCACAATACCCCTCTGCTTTTTTTTATTAATTTTCTTTTTGTTTTGTTTAATAAGTGAGTTTTAATCTCAGCCATAGATGGGTTTTAGATGGAAGGCTTGGATCAGTCCCCCCAGTATCCAAGGAATAGAGGGTATCCAATATAACTCTCCTCGATTAAATAATATTAAATCTTTGTTGGAAGTAAGAATTGTTTGCGTTTGTTGTATTTTAAAATATAAAGTCTAGGGGTATAAAGTTTAAGGGGTTATTTGTTTATTTTTTAATGTTATAATAAAACTTGTAAATTTATAAATTTTGCACTTAACTTTATATAATTTATTCAAAATTAAACCACTAAAGTTTTATTAATTATCTCCTTTTTTTTAAGTTTTTGTTTTCAAAAATTTGACACATATATATTTTTATGTGTTTTTTTCTTAATCAGATTTCTCCACCAAGGTTTTTTAATTTTGATCAAACTGATTCAATTTTGACTTTTAATTGACCAATCAGATCGCACGATTTTGCCTACGTGCCAAAATCAAGCTATCCGATTGGTCTAATTTGTTAATTCATAAGATTCAATTTGATAGAAAACTCCGAAATGGTGTAATTCTTTTATTATATAAAAGATAAAAAATTCTTCATGTTATTAAAAATGAACGTGTCATACTATGTTTACATTTGTTCATTTAATTTATTTGAGTTAAGTTAAAATGAGTTACTCTTTTTTATGTAAAACTAAAATTCAAATGACCAAATTTCATCATATTTTGTATTTAACCCGGTATGTTATCAACAAGTATACTAAATTATAGACTTATAGTGTAATTGGTATTCGCTGCATAATTCAAAAGTTTAGTTAAGTTAATGTATTAATTAAGTATAATCAATTTATTTTTATATATTATCTTCAGGTTTTGTTTGCAATTATAAAACAAGTATCTTTGGACCAAACAAATGTAGTTTGTGCTAGTAGAATCAATTAAAAATTAATGCTTAATTATTTAAGGCTATTTGAGTTTAGCCAACCAGCCTTGACCCAATAAATGAGTAAAAAACTTTATACAACCAACAATTTTCGTTTTTTTTCTTTAAAATAAAGTTAGATTTCTACTAACTTAACAAATGTTTTAAATTTGGCAAAGTAGAAATGTGTTAAATTTGGGGATCAAAAGGTTAGACACATTTCAAAGTTGTTCAAACTTAACCAGACATATTCTGACTAGATAATTTTCTTTTTTTACCGTGTTTATCATTAATGTAATCCATATAGTAGAGCATCTTAATGGTCTAAATGATTTGGTAAACTTTTCACTATATTAAAAAGCTTTTGAGGTAGGTTTTTAGCATTGGATGAAAGACTTTTTAAAGACTTTTTGAAAAGCTTTTTACAAAGACTTGGTAAACTTCAAGTCTTTGTAAAAAAGCTTTTAGTTGGTAAAATGCTTGTAGCTTGATTGCTTCTAAATGCAATAACTATCAAAAAGTTTTTTTGCATTGGAGATGCTCTAAATTCAATTAAAATTAACAAAAGAAAATTTAATTTGTCACTTTCACTCTAATTAAAGCCAACCCACTTTGACTAGTGTTATTATTAATATTAGGGTAAATTGTAAATTTAGTCTTTAAAGTTGTCAAAAATTGCAAGATTTCTGGTGAAATTAACTTTCTTTCGATTTAGTCCCTGAAGCCTACGCAATTGCAAAAAAACCCACGAACCGTTTTCTCTAACGATTCTCCCGTTAGTTGGACAACAAAAAGCCCTACAGATTGATGACTAAGATACACTCGTCTTCTTCCACATTTTGATTTTCTTCTGAATTTTCCAAGAACACCAAGAACACAAACCCACTTTTATTATATCCACCGCCACCCACCACCACCCTCACCACCATCACATACGACCACCACAACCACTGCCACCCACCACCACCGCCACATAATTGTAGCCACTCTTCTATAAAACTTCGCCCTAAAAACCTTCGACAGGATGTTTTGGTATCAAGTTTCCAGTTCATGTTTCACATCCAAGGACTCCATTGATTATCACAAAATAATCTTCTTTGATTGTTGGTTGTAGTAGATCCCAGATCAGGGTGAAGACAATCAATAGCCTAGCTAATTACCAAAGATGGTTACCAGATATCACTTGAAGTCGTGTAATCACTTTCCAAAGAAGATTATCACTTAAAGTCGTGTAATCACTTTCTAAAGAAGATTATTCAACCATAGGCTTGGGTGTCACGAATACTTCCATGGGATAAAACTAAGTGTTTGTTCTTGTTCTAGGCACAGATCAAGAACCTTGCGTTTCTATGTGTTTTTGTTTTCTATGTGTTTTTCCATGCAATTGTAATTCCTATTTATAGGGGATTTACTCAAAACTTATTCATGGAATTAATGAGAGATTAATGGCCAATTAATCTCTTCCATAATTATCCTCCATAATTTAGGAATTAGTGATTACATGACCAAATTAAATATATGATCATTAATGCAGTCAAATCTGCTACTTAAATAGGCAAAAGATATTACAAAATATTTAATGTAGTCAAACCTGCCACTTAAATGTTTGTAACCACTCATTTAATTCTAACCACTAAAAGAGTCAGGTAAAATCAGTGACTTGATGGGTGTACACTCTGTACCTCTAAACCCATTTCCAAATATGATTCAATTTCCACAATTGCGCTAAATTTCCAACAATCTTTCCCAATTTAGTACAATTCATTTGCATGAAAAATTGAACATTAAACAAAACAAGTGCATAAATGAGAATGTCATGAGGATTGAATTTCCATCTTAGTAAGTTACACGTTTAAATATTTGAGAATCAGGGTGTTCTAAGAATTGAACCCTTCAACCCATTTGAATACCTAAAGATAAAATACATACAAGTTTTCAAACACATAAGAAACTCCTGACACTATACAAGCCATGTGTCCATATCCAATTCATAAATATTGTAAGAGCCAAAGTCCATGCTCCCTGAAGCGGCAAAACCTCAACATTTACATAGGTGGTTCCTCTGTATTCATGCTCCTGCTAAGCACTTTTCCAAAAATCAACCATTGAGAAGTAAAGACTTCATCCTCCTTTTCAGCAGGTTCCAAGCACATCTTTGGGATGATATGTAAATACACGTGCTTCAGTCCTCTAAACGTTCAGCTTTCCACATTGAACTCAGCTACCAAGTTTCCTTAGTAGGGAGTTGGGTGTCCTAGCATTCAGCGACTTTAATCCCATCCCTTCAGCAGACTTTATAACCAAGTCTCTAGTCAGTCCCTTCGTCAAGTGATCAGCTAAGTTTTGTTGAGACCTCACAAACTCTATAGATATCACCCCATTCGTGATCAGCTCACGAATCATGCTATGCCCGACACCTAAGTGTCTATACTTCCCATTGTACATCTGGCTATAAGCCTTTGCCAATGTAGCAGCACTATCACAACGGATATAAATAGGTGCTATAGGTTTGGACCATAATGGAATCTCAAGGAGCAAGTTTTTCAACCATTCAGCTTTCTTACCAGCAGCTGTTAAAGCCACAAATTCTGATTCCATTATTGAACCATTGATGCAAGTTTGTTTCTTGAAAGCCTAAGAAATTGCACCACCACCAAGCAGAAATACCCAGCCACATGTAAATGAATTGTCTTCAGTGTTTCTGATCTAGCTTGCATCAGTGTAACCTTCCAACACTGAAGGATAACCAGTATATGTCAATCTATAGTCCATGGTTTTCTTTAAGTACTTCAGTACCCACTGAATTGCTTGCCAGTGCTAAGTACCAGGGTTACTAGTGTTCAGTTTACCAACAGCAAAAATAATATCAGGCCTTGTACAAGTCATGGCATACATCAAGCAACCAATCACCCAAGAATACTCAAGTTGAGATACAACCTGACCATTATTAGGCATCAGCTTCTCACTTGTATCCATAGGAGTACTAACTGGAGTGCAATCAAAGTAATTGAATTTCTTCAGTACCTTCTCAATATAATAAGACTGAGAAATTGCTATTTCATTACTTTCATGTTTAATCCTAATACCAAGGATAACATCAACCTCCCTTATGTCCTTCATAGAGAACCTTGATGACAAAAATTACTTTATCAGATCAACCTGAACTTGGTCAGTGCCAAAGATCAGCATGTCATCAACATATAGGCAAATGATGACTCCTTTACCAGTTTCATAAAATTTGCTATATACACATTTGTCAGCTTGGTTAAGTAAATAACCTTTAGACAAAACCACTTCATCAAACTTTTGATGCCATTGCTTAGGTGCCTGGTTTAGTCCATATAAAGACTTAATCATTTTACACACCTTGTTTTCATTGTCAGGCATGATGAAGCCCTGACGTTGGTTTATGTATACCTCCCCATCCAAGTCACCATTTAAGAAAGCTGTCTTTACATCCATCTGATGAATAATAAGATTGTGAATTGATGCCATATCAATCAGCAGTCTTATGGTACTAATACATGCCACTAGAGAATAAGTATCAAAGTAGTCTATCCCTGACTTTTGTTTAAAGCCCTAAATGACCAGCCTTGCCTTGAACTTTTCAATAGTTCCATCTACCTTTAGTTTTCTTTTGAAGATCCATTTGCAACCAAGAGGTTTGCAACCTGGAGGTAGATCAGCCAACACCCAACTATTGTTACCCATGATAGAGTCCATCTCATCATTAATTGCTTCTTTCCAGAAAGCAACATCCTGAGACTTCATTGCTTCATCGATCATCCTCAACATTAAAGCAATAAGAGTGTTGGTCAGAGACTTCATCCATTGTTCCTTCAGTTAAGTATAATTGAAATTCAGGTCCAAAATCCTTTGAAGTCCTATTTTTCTTTTTCTAAGCTCAAGTTCAGGTTGCTGAACAACCTCTTTAGTGACCTCTTCAGGGACCACTGAACCACCAATGTCTTCGGTTTCAATAAGAATCCTGAGACTTGGTCTAAGGACTGATGAGAATCTATTCTCATCAAAGATAACATCCCTTGATTCAATTATAGAGTTAATAGAAACTGAATCATTAGGCTCAATGACATAGAACCTAAAATCCTTAGAATTTTTAGCATATCCAAGTCCAACAAAGATTCATTCAATGCCTTTTTCACCCAAAGTTTCAGCTTTGGATCAGGAAGTCTTACAACTGCCCTACAACCCCAAACCCTAAGGTAGTTCAGGTTTGGTTTCCTTTTAGTCTAGAGTTCATAAGGGGTAATCCTGTTCCTTTTATTGGGAACCCAATTAAATAAATAGCAAGGTGTTAAGATAGCTTCACCCTAGAACCCTTGACTCAGTCCTGAGTAGGACAACATAGAATTAACCATTTTTTTAGTACTCTATTTTTCCTTTCAGATATACCATTTTGTTGTGGAGTATAGGGGGCAGTCGTTTCATAGATAATAACAACAAACTGAAAATACAGAGTATCTATGTACTTACCTCCTCTATCAGTCCTAAATCTTTTGATTTGGGACCCTTGTTGTAATTTAACTTTAGTTTTACTTTGAATTTATCTAATGCTTCATCCTTTAAATGTAATAAATAAACATAGCAAAACCTTGAAGCATCATCAATAAATGTCACAAAGTATTTCTTATTCCCAGGTGAGGGAGTAGCATGCAGATCACATAAATCATTGTGGATCAGCTTCAAAACTTCAGTTTCACGTTTTACATTTTGAAATGGTTTCTTAGTTATTTGTTCAGGAAGGAAAGTCCTTACACTTTTAGTATCATGTTAAAAGCTATTATTAACCCGTCCTTAAGACATATCTGCATCCTCTAAAGTAGAACATGGCCCAATCTCGCAGCCAATACGATTGAATCATTCAATTTAGAGTTGACATAAAGGCTAAAAGCAATATTATCACTAAATATAATAAGCAATGTTCGAAACAGATTGCTTACTTGATCCGAGTATCCAAGCAACAATGACAAAATTCCTAATGAAAAGTTTACATATCTAATTAGTGTGGAGGGGATATAATTGGAGGTAGGAGTTGAAGGATTTTAATAGCTTTAATTGCTTGTTATAGAGATTAATCTCAAGGAGTATTAGATGGGTGAATGAAGTTCAGTGCAATTTGGTTTTAGTTGTGATTTTGAGGAGGTGTAGAAGATGAAGAGTTTTTGTTGTTATAGTGAAGGTAGTAGTAGACCTATATTGGTAGAGGTGAGAAGGTGGTAGATGGAAGAAGATTATGACTTTGTCTCCAAGGTACAAGATGAGGGGATTTGCTAGAGGATGACATTGAGACTTTGAGGAGAAGTGAAGAGTGTATAAGAGAAGTGGTGATTGAGATGAAGAAAAATGATGTTTATATAGAAGAATTTTGGGAAAGGCATGATGTTGAAGAATAAAGATTCTAAGGAGTGTTTGGTTTAGAAAGGAAAGATTGGTTGGACCTAATGGGAATAGGGTCAAAGTTGCAGATAAAGAGGAGACAGGAGAATTTTGTGGTTCCTCTGAGAGCGGTCCCTTATGTTAGTGGCGGTCCTATTTTTGTTAGGGAGCCGCCCAACATTTAAGAAGGCCGTTTTCTGGAGAATCACGAAATTTTCCAGAAGTTTAATCCTCTTTCAGAGTATTCAATAAGGGTTGGAAGGGCGATTATGGCATTTCCATCACTTCAAGAATCACATAATATATCTAAAGGAGAAGATAAATCATGTAATGTGGCCAAGTTGAAGCATATAAATGACTTAAAGGTCTACTAAATGTCACATAGCAAGCATGAAATAATAATGTAGACATATTATACACGTACTTGATTATCCATGATAGAGGTTAAGATAATATTACATAGTAATAATAATAGTACGTATCTCTAGCAATAATTCTAGAGAAATATTTCAACCATCATTTGAATCAACACTTGAAACTTCTTCAAAAGATATGTAGATAATTGATTTAAGATCAGTAGGATGAACCCAATTCATGGATGACCAATATGATTTGTATTTTGATTTTCGTAGATGAGGAATAAGTTTGATAATGTGATCATATAGACGATTTAGAATCATTCCATATGGCATTGGAGAATTTGGTTGATTTTTAATATTTTCAACTCGTTTGGTTAGAAAGTAGGAAAAGTTGAAAGGAGTACTTGTTAGATTGCAATACATCATGTGACATGATGATGCAAAAAAGAAATGGTGAGTCATTTTGAGTGCCAAAGACATTATCTTGAATGATTTCATTCCAAGATCTCATGTCATAACGAAGTTCTTCCTTGAGGATTTTGTTTGGAAAAATGATTTGTCCGGTTGTTGTGATTGATTGGATAATTTCTTTTGGTGTTGGAATGTGTGTTTGATAAGGTGTATTTGACTCTTGATTAGTTTTTAAAGAGTCGAGAGAGGGTTCTTCAGAGTAAGAACATTCTTCTTCACATGGAAAGGAGAGAATTGAGGCAAATGCCTGGAGTGAGAACTTAAATGTTCTTTTCAATGCCCAAAATGTTAAGAAGAAGTTTAGATTGTTATCTTTGGTGATTTCTATTGAGGAATGTGATCTTTAAGTCTCTAAGTGCTACTCTTTCCTTCATGTGCTAAACAATTTCGAATCTCGGAGCACATGTGTAGGGGGAGTATAATTTGTCAAATTTTATTACTTTGTAACTACAAATTCTATACGATGGCTCGTGATGCCACTGTTGGGTTTTTACATCTATTTAACCATTAAATATATCACGAGTACGCAGCGGAAAACATAAACACGTATAGAATATGTAATTAACAAAGGGATCAAGAAGTGTGTACCTTTTAGCAATAAATGAAACCACCTTCTTGAATATACGCGTGTGTATAAATAGAATACCACGCAAACTAATAAAGTTATCAAAGTAGATAACCTCTATGGTGTGCATACACTACACGTCACCGAGATACGTTAAGATGCTAGTCTTTTCTTCACGAATAAAACAACCGAACACGATGTTCTTGTTTTGGTTCTTATCGTCATACGATCGAAACCCACATGGTAATATTACTACCGAATGTCAACACACAAGGGAAGAAAAGATATATGCATGCCATGTGCATGACATGTATACGTATGAACAATCATACATGCATACATGCGCTTTTCTTTTGTGTTTTGTTGAATATACGGAGGAACAAAATAAGGATGTTGTAGCTTTTCATTCTATCGTTAGACGTTTGACTTTTAGGGATACGTATATCATATATATTGTTGTGTATTATTTATGAAACCCTGGTGTTTATATAGTCTCTAAACTTGTTCTTCAAGTTAGACTAGAACACCTCCTTAAGTTTCATAAATCAACACTCTCCTCCCTTGTTCTTTCCTTGGTTCGACCGGTCACAACCAACACCCCATGGGTTTGGTTTTCGTACCAACAAGTCCCTCACTTGTTAATATCTATTAATTAGTAGTTCTAACGTGTAACGTTATAATTAAAGACCGTTTAAATTATTTCGTGAAACATATTAATATAATTAATATATACAATAAATATATTAATTACATTAATAAACGTATCCTCTGTGTATACGTATGTACCCCATAGGCTCACGTATTTCTGGCCGTATATTTATTTATGATATGGACATATCCCAACAGTAATCAGTTCATGGCCATGATTGACTTTGAGTTTGAAGGTAACATTTAATCCTTAATCATATATCATGTAACTGAAACATATAACACTTAGAGATACAAATACTGATATCTTAATTTAAATTGTATAATGAAACTTTAGTCAAAAACATAAAAAGCTCTTTACGTCTTATATATACTGAAAAAGATCATAGCTTATTATTATGGCATGAACTTGACGTAATGATTAGTTGCAAAACATATTTTGTTCATAAGTTACTTAAAGTAATCAAACTGGTGCATGGCTACTGATCTATATAAACCATATGTAAAGATAAAACAATGAGCAAATGACACCAAAAGGTACCAAACTTAAGGGTTATTTTCAATCAAGGTATCACACTTTTTTTTACATAAAAAGACACCTAACTTATTTTTTTTGCTAATTTGGGTACTTTCGTTGAATATTTAACGATCATGCGTTAAGTTTTACATTTCAAGTCCACCGCTGCTACCACCACCATTAATCATCGTCGCCACCACCAAGCTTGCCCACCACCATCACTATCAAACACCGCCTTTATCAAAATTATATTTACTGGTTATTATTTCCACTCAAAGATACACTTTATTAATTTCATTAAGTTATGTATATAGTCTACAATTATGATTGATTATTTACTCGTTTATGCTTTTAGTTTATCATTATTCCGTTTGATTCAAAATATACATAATACAATTGCTAAGTTGCTTTAATATTTTTGGATCCTAATTTTAAAACCTACTGTATTATACATGATCTAATAATGACGATACAGTTTGTCGAATCAAATCTTTATATTTATGCTAGTTATGTCAGTGTATATTGTAACGCTCTTTGAGCTCATAAATTGTGCGGTTTCAGTCATTTTAGCCCATTACGTTGATTCGGTTTTAAACATGAGCTCAAAACTATTTAATGTGTATTTAATGTATTTTCTTGTTAATTAGAAAAGTTTGTGTGTATTAACTACACCTTAAGTTCTGCCCGGTGGGCAGAGTTTAGCAAAACCCAATTATTATTATTTTTCTGCTATTTATAGGACGTGGATGCAGTAATGATTTAGTTTTAACCATCTTTTTTTTAACCATGTGACTAATAAGTTTGTTAATTTATTAGAAAATACCATGCGCCGTAAAATTATAATATTAAAATTGTTGTTGGAAAATACCTTGTATTGTGGAATATGATGGTGGTAGGTATGTTTGGTGGTGGCGACAATGGTTGATGGTGATAGTATGGTGGGTGGATTTGAAATATAAAACTTAACGAATGATCATTAAATATTTAACGAAATACCTAAATTGGCCAAAAAAAATTGAGTGCCTTTTTATAAAATAAAAAAAGTACGATACCTTGATTGGAAATAACTCTCATGTTTGGTATCTTTTTGTGCCATTTACCCTAAAACAATTATGAAGTTATAATTATCTAAAAGATAGGATTAATAAGACGTGTAAAAAGAGTACTGAAGACAACAAGTAATATTGATTTGTGCTCTTTCTATAGATCGAGTGGAATGCATTATAATCTTGGACTAGTTATAGCTTTGAAACAATTTGAGTTGTCGCGTGTAAGGTACGAATATCTGATCTTATTTTTTCATTTGTGAATATGATCGTATGGATTCTTTGCTAGTACTTATTGATATGAGTCGTTTGACCATTGATATGGATTATTGATACTTCCGTCTATTTTGTTTTTTCAATCCATCCTTAGTGTATCGATTAAATGGTCTTTCGCTTTTCATTGATATTGCCTCATTGTTAGAATCACATTGTTATGACTCATTCGATTCATTGTTATTGATATATTGTGTGGAAACTAGAAGGGGGTTGAATAGTTTACCACTTTTTAAAGTTTGATTAACGTTTATATATAAAAGCGTAGATCCGAGTTTAAGTGATATCAAATGCACACAATATGAACAATATAAATAAGTAGAAACAATATTAACTACAAAATATTAAGTGCAAGACAAAAGGATAGAGTTAGAAAGATCAAACCACAACACGAAGATTTATATTGGTTCGGTAACGAAGATCCTCTTCGCCCTACTTCACTCCCCGAGTATCCAACTCGAGAGTTCACTTCACTATGTCGACAAGCTCCTTTTAGGCAGAGAAAACCGTACACAAGTAGCTTACACCAATTTCCGACACTAAGCCAAATATCGAGTTCTAATCTTAGCTAGAACCGATCTACCATTCACACTTGTATTTTGAGGCCTAAAATACTAAACGCTCACACAAGTATTTTCTCACCTAAATACTTACACGATCTATCGATCTAACTAATACACAAGAATATAAGAGATGTGGTTGATGTACAATATACAACAAGATCGTAACAACGCTACGTAAGCATAAAATAATCTACAATACTTCGTATCTTGGCGATTACGAGTATTCTTTTCTTGCACTTTGAGAGGAAAGATTGGATCACTTGAAAACAAATGTTTATACAAGTTAAATGATCAAAGAATAAGAAATGTGTTTGCTGATTTAGAACAGAAAGAATAAGTGTACAAAAGGTGAAAAAATCTAGGGAACAGTCCACTATTTATAGGCAAAGCCTAGGACAAAAATTGCCTGGCGGCCCCCAAGCTATCAAAGGCGGATCCCTTATCGATAAGGGGGCGCGGGTGCCTGTCAGGGGGTCGCCCCCTGGCAGCACGCTCTTATTTTTGTCCTGTAGTGGAGAAATGTTTTATAAGGCATGTTTTTCTGATTTTTGGGGAAAAAATATGATTTCAAATACATATTTGAATAAAACATTTCTTTTAATTACAAAAATATTTTGTCTAATTTATTTTTGTAAAAAAGTTTTGATACATTTATAAAAATGTAAAGTTTAGGACAAAAAGAGATAACTTTGATCATTTAACAAATTAATAATTTGTTTGTACATATTTTAAGTGATTTACGTCGAAATAAAAATTTACGACGATAACTTGTTTACGTTTAATTTTACGTAGAATGTTTTTACATTTTGTGATTATCAAAACGTAGAGAAGTCGAAAAATATAAATAACGTTTTTAGACATTATTTGTATTAACAATCTCCCCCTTTATGATAATTACAAAATCTAAACTCATTATATGTAAAAATATATTTAAACAAGTTTTTATTGAGTTTTATTCCATTTCTCCCTCTTTTTGTAGAATCAAAAAGGCTTCGCCGATGCAAAAACATTAATTTGACAGAATAAACGCTCCCCTCATTTGAGGGCACAAAGGTATCGAGCTATAGTGACTTGGTACAAAAACAAGTTAGAGAACGAGTGCAATATATATTTCTAACTACGAGCAACGTCACGAAAAATATAAAAACATGGCGAAAAAATAAGCCAAAATAAATATGCAGTATTTGTAACAACTACAACAATATATATCAACCAGCCAACACAACAATGTCATAAACTTAAACTTCATTCATTAAAAATAAAAATCATGCTTAAAGTATGATGATACAAGACACATAAAATAAAAACTACAAATATCCTAATAGGTCTAGAGAGCCATAGGACTTGCTTATAAAAGGGTGGTCAGTTTTTATTTAAAACAAGAAAACTAAACATAGAATATGTTTAGTTTGTGGGTGGAAAGGTTGGTGGTGCGAAAGGATTCGGTGGTGGTGAATTTGGTGCGGAAGTTGTTGTTGGTGGATAATTTCGAGGAATTTGAAGTGGTGGATTTAGTCGGGTTGGGAGAAATTCAATCCAATTTAGATCTTCTCTCAAGGATAAGAATTGAGTTTGCTTGTAATGACAACAAGGACAATAACCAACATGGTGGTCCACTTGGTCAAAAGTGATGGTGTCACACCCCCAGACGGGGCCTGGATGGAATACGTGTCCGAGGGCGTGACGTCATAACAATCCGAACACAAAGCAATAAAGAACGACCACTAATCATGGACGTTTAAAAAATAGTTGTACTCGTTGCATAAAGAAAATAAATTTAAGTTTTACAACCGATCATATGAGAGTTAAATGTAGCGGAAGCATAATAAAGTTTGACAATGACAACGAGTATATAAACAGATAAGTCTTGAAATTGGCGAAGTCACATAGCACATAGACTCCATTTAGCATCAAGAATCAAGCCAAGCTAAGCACCTGAGAAAACATGTTTAAAACGTCAACATAATGTTGGTGAAATTCTTAGTTAGAGTTAGTACAAGAGTGACCACAAGATTCAAAACGCATTGCTACACTATAACAGATACAACATCACATAAAAGTATTTACTGTTACACTAAGCTCATGACACCGATGCTAATAAAAACAAGGCATATCATATCATGCCACATAGTATTCCTGCCCTTAACTGGTGTCCCAAACCAAAGACCACCACAACGCACATCGACATGACATATATCCGTTTGTTCTTCGTTAAGTGGAACCAAAGCATATAGGGATAATTAGTCTCAATAGATCTAACTACTACTTTTAGAAAGTTTCTATTTTAGGAAAGTTTTTAGTTTCAAGACGTTAATACCGTCCCCTATATTTGTTAAGTTTCCATATTATCAAATGCGCTAACTAACCATAATCGCTTAACTTCCAAGTCCGATCCGTTAAATTTTACCAAACTTACTATTTTTTATAACTTTATCGCATTTCCTAAAATATGTAAATGACGTCTTTAAATGATACAAATCAATATATATGTGTTACTATATGTTTCGCTAGAGTTTAGAAAGTCAAAAAATGTCCGAAAGTGGATGAATACCCTTTTTACTATTCACATCAGCACACTATTCATTGGGTTTTGCTGAAAAATGTTTCAAGTTTCATTTGGCTTTAACTTGGTCGTTTTAAGTCCGATTTTAAAGTGCGATATGTGAAAAACTATCTACTCGAAACAAGCTCTTCAAAAACTACTTTTACGCCTAATGAAAACATTTTTAGGTCGCTCAAAACCTCAAAACAAATTGGACAGCAAGCTCTTTTTGTAAAGAACGCACCAAAATCCACCCCAAACTTCATAATAGTGCAAGTCTAGCCCCGAAACTCCGTTCACACCTAATCCACCACAAAAACTACACCTAATATCTCACCTAATCCCCATCATTACTATTGTATGCAACCCATATTTCACTCTCATGCCTCACCATAACTTATAAAACAACAAACATAATATTTCCATTTTTATAAAAGTTGTCAAGATGTTTTATCATTTCTTTTTATAAAAGTAACACAAATACATGGACTCTTAATCTTAAACAATACTCATAAGAATCAAGAATGAAAACAAGAGGCACCGCAGAATACTTACACGAATGAAGAAAAAGTAGAAATCACACAGATCTACACCCAAGATGACTAGATCTATAAACCACTTATAAAATTAGAAACCCTAATTTTATAATCTTGAGAAAATCTTGAAAATCAACCAACTAATACTTGGATCTACCTTAGAAACCCTTGGAAATGAACTTGGAATGTTTGGATCTTGAAGAAAATCAAAAGTTATGGATGTGTTTTGTGTGTAGTGATGCCGTGGAGCCCAAAGGGAGCAAAGAAAGAGCAGAAATTTTTGTGAGCAATGTTTAAGTAAATTTACCTAGAAGATTTTATAATGGAGGGATAAAATCGGGAAGAAACTAGGGTTTTTAAGGTTAAGTGTACCCACATGTGACAAACACACACCAAAGTGTGTGGTGTTGGTGGTTTCGGCCAAACTAACCCCAAGGCCCAAGTGGTTCAATTTTGCATCATGGCCATCTTATGGAGATACCTAGATGGTCAAATGAAAGTCAACCTCTTACACAATGTAAGTAGAACACATGAGAAAGTTATGCTAGTGCGTTGTGCATGAGAGTGACCTTCTCATATGTCACTTTCTCATCTAGCATGCACACATGGTGGGGCTTTCAAAATAAGATGCCATTTTATTAATTTAGGATGCATGGGTGACATTGTTGTGGTTTTAGGCGTCCAATATGACAAACAAATGGAGGTGAACGAAATTTTTGACATTTCAATTCTTGACGGACGATAACTTGAGTTTACACGAAACGTTTGCGGGTTTTCGGGGGTCTGTTTGGTCAAAAACGCAAAAAACGCAATTTAAAAGATAAAACCCTAAAATTAATATCGGAAGTGATTAAAAATCACGAAACACTCAGAAAAGTTAAAATATCTCATATAAGGCCTAATTTAATTAATAACCTATGCCGGGACGCGTCCGTTGACGTTTTTCAGATTTACGCGGTTTAACTTCCCGGTAAACTGATAGATTCAAACGTAACGTATAAAAGTCAAAAGTAATGATCAGAAAAGTTTAAAAATATTGACCTGAAATTTACGGGGTGTGACATCCTTTCCTTATTAAAAGAGCTTTGTCCTCAAAAGCTTGGACGATAGCTTGAGAATGCGGATTTAGGTTATCCGAAAGAGAACGAGGGTAAATTTTCTGCCTTTGGTCTTCAGCCTCTCCAGCTATACTCCGGGACCTCTTCTTGATTTCCAATGGGAACCTTCCGATTGGAATGCCGACTTGCTTCAAAATTATTAACTTCGCGGTCCATAATGTCAATCGGTTTCTTCATTAAATTGAGCTTTCTCGTCGACGTGGCATTTCGTCCCCCCCCCCCCCAACGGAATTAGCGAGCGGTTCCGTCGGATACCACTTTTAAGGTTTGAGAACGTGAAAAGTACAATGAACACGGCTCAGTTTCTCGGGTAACTTTAAGTTGAATGCAACCGTTTCAACTTTGGCGAGAATCTTAAAAGGTCCAATATAACGAGGGTTCAGCTTTCCCCGTTTGCCGAAACGTATCACTCCTTTCCAGGGCGATACTTTCAACATAACCTTATCCCAACTTAAAACTCCAATGGCTTACGTCCTCTTATCAGCGTAGATCCTTTGGTCGATCACGTGAGAGCTTATAATGATGCTTGATTTGGAAATCTTCTTTTTTGTTTCAACGGAACAATTTTTGGCCAGTAAGCTTATCGTCTCCCGACCTCAGCCAACGATAGTGAACGACACTTAGCGACCATACAACGCCTCAGAAGTGTAAAAGCTTTAATACACGTATATTGCTGTTGTTGTGAGGAGAACTCTAGCAATGTGAGATGTTTGATGTCCCATCCCTTTCTGATCAACACGCAAATCTCGTACAAGTCTATCTAACGTGATGGATGGACCTCTTACTTTGACCATCTTGTTTATGGGTGGTTAAGCCCGTACTCATTAACCAATTGATACCTAGGGCTTCGTTCAACGATTTCCAGAGAAAAAAGACTAAACGCTACTGTCTCGATCAGAAATAATCGAAACTGGCACTCCATGTCTCGAGACTACTTCCTTCAAGTATTGTCTCATCAACTTCTCCATTGAGTTGGTTTCCTTCATTGGTAAGAAATGAGCAGACTTTGTGAGTCAGTCTATAATTACCTAAATTGTATCTTGACCAGATGTCGTCTTAGGTAACTTAGTAACGAAATCCATAGTAATGTTCTCCCATTTCCATATTGGGATTATGGGTTGAACCAACAAACCGGGTGGTTTTTGGTAATCCTGCTTTAACCTTTGCACAAGTCATGCATTTACTAACATACGTGGCAATTTCTGCTTTCATGTTGGGCCACCAGTATAGCTTCTTCAAATCTTGTACAACTTGTCCAATCCTGGGGTGGATCGAATACTATGACTTATGCACATTGTCATAAACAAAGCTCTCAAGTTACAAAAACATGGTAATCAACTTCTATTCTCAAACACAACGTATCGCTGCACCGTGGCTCAAGATTCTTAATCATGCTACACAAATCTTCTGTTCCATAAATCTCTTCCTTTCTTGCCTCACCTAGAGCATTCAAGAATTGCCACAGGGAGGTTCCCACCAATGTCAAAACATTCGCCCTTTCCCAAGCTGATAACGTCAAACTCACAATCATAGTCACTTAACAGCTCTAACCATCTACGTTGTCTCATGTTCAACTCTTTTTGATCTAGAATATGTTGAAACTCTTATGATCAGTGAACACAACGCACTTCGTGCCGTAAAGGTAATGTCTCTACATCTTGAGAGCGAACACCACAGCTCGCAATTCTAAATCATGTGTCATGTAGTTCTTCTCATGGATTTTGAGTTGGCGGGATGGCATCAATCTATGACTTTCCTCCTCTGCATTAACATGTGCCTAATCCCTTGTGAGAAGCTCGTCACAATCATACAATGAAGTTTTCACTTCCTTCAGTCAATGCTAAAATCGTTGTACTACACAACATTTGCTTCAAGTCTGGAAAGCATTTCCTCCTTTTTTACCCCAATTGAACTTATACACTTTTCAGAGTCACCTTCATCATAGCTTGTCAATCTTAGAGAAACTTCGATAATCCGTCGTTAGTAACCGCAAACCTAGAAATTAGCAAATTTCTATTTGAGTCTTGGGTTGATTCCCAATCCTTGATTAACTCAATCTTCGCAGGATCAACGTAAATGCCTTCACTATCAATCACGTGTCCAAGAAATTATACCTTCGACAACCAAAAGTCGCACTTTGAGAATTTAGCGTACAATTCTTCCTTCTTGAGCAACTCTAAAATTAGTCTAAGATGTGCATCATGTTCTTCTTTGGTCTTCGAGTAGATCAAGATATCATCGATGAACACGATCACAAATTTATCTAAGTATGGTCTGCATACCGTTCATCCAAATCCATGAAATACAGCCGGCGCGTTAGACAACCCGAGGCATCACTTGAAACTCGAAGTGACCAAATCGGGTCCTAGAAAATGCCGTCTTGGATATCTCGTCACGAACTCTGATTGGTGATAACCAGACCATCAGTCAGATCTTCGAGTACACACTTGATCCTTTACTGATCAACAAGTCATCGATTCTAGACAGTGGGTATCGAATCTATTACATTAACTTGTTAAGTTTCCACGGTATTCGATACACATCCGAAAATAGCCATCTTTTTTGAACAAACAAAACCGGAGCTCCCCAGGGTGAGGAACTTGGTCTTATAAATCCTTTGTCAGAAAGTTCTTGTAGTTGAGTGGACAATTCTTCCATTTCCGACGGTGCTAATCTACACGAGGCTCGAGCTACACGTGCAGCACCTGGGACTAAGTCGATTTGGAATTCAACTTGTCGTATCGGTGGTAATCCAGGAAAGACTTCCGGAAAGTCCCGTACAGTTGGCACGTCTTCGAGTCGCTTCTCCTTCGACTTGTCTTTGACTTTTTCTTTTCATCCCCGTAACTCTGTGCCAGATAAAGTTACAATCCTTTCTCCATATACTTCTGCCATTTCATATGATAAAATGCTCAACGTTGATTATCTTCTCATTTCACTTTTGTCTCCTTGATACGATACAAGAATTTTCATTCCATAAGGTATACGCACTATCTTCTCGTCACAGACAATCACTGCATGATTCTTTACTAACTTATCCATGCCGATGATAACGTCAAACTACCCAAATCTATGGGCATCAGGTCAATATTAAATGGATATCCTAACAATCCTAATGTACAGCCTCTAAGCACAGTGCTGGTTTCTGAAGTCCTTCCGTCACTAGCTCGACAACGGTAACCTAAACGACTAAGGCATTAGTGTGATATCTAGCAATGCACTAAAAGTATTTGATACGAAACTTCTATCGGCACCCGAATCAAATAACATATACGCATGATGATCATTGAGAAGGAACGTACCCATGACAGTGTTGGAACCCAGGTTTGCGTCACCTCCTCATAGGACATATGCTTTGCCTCTTGCATCAGGAACTCTTGCTTTGTTCCCACGTTTTTTGGTTCTTGAACTTTGGACAAATCCTTTCTGAGTAATTCCTTGTGCACCACACTCAAAGACCTAAAACTCCCTGATTCGGCCCTGGAGTTCCTTGAGTAGGTACAGTCACAACAGATCTGCAATCCCTGGCCAGATGTCTAATCCTCTTACAGTTAAGACACTTAGTAGTACACTGTCCTTCGTAGTGTAGCTTACACTTATTGCAGAAAGGAAGTGTTCCTTCATAACCATTATTCTCGTTGTTACCAGCCATATAGGCTCTAGCAACATTCTGACCTCTAGTATTCTGTCATTTGTGGGGTGGTTGTTTGCCCCCAGTTGTTTCCTAATTGTTTGTTCAAACTCCTCTTATTCTCTGCAGTTATTTACAGCAAGCCACTTCAACATTTGATCCATCAAGTATTGCAATTCGAATTGCATCTTGTAGTCTTGTGGGTTCTCAGCAATTACATTCCCCTTATATATCAGAAGACCTCCAATGAAGTATCTCCACCTGATCTCCTCCTTGGGGGCCATTTTGGTACACATCCAGGTCAACTGCTTGAATCTCTGAGTATGAAGCAGCCCAAATCATATGTTTCTTCACGTTAAGTTCCACAGTTCATTTTCCATTTCTGAATCTCGTTCTTGGACAGTAACTCTTCAGTTCATAGCTTCATGAGCTATATTCCATGAGCATGCAAATGCAGCCTCATCCCAATAGCCTCTATTTGGTTTTCCACCAAGTTAGTGCACCCCGGTCACCCCCCCCCCCCCAACAGGGTGCAAGTAGCATACTTAACTTGGGACTTCTCTGGGCAGTTGCTGATATGGAACACTGTTTCCATCTTCTCAAACCATCTTATCAATCCTACAACTCCTTTCGTTCCCTTAAAGTTAGTGGTCTCGGACAATTTCATGAAGTCCCTGTAGGTGCAATTCTCTAGCAACAGGTCTATAACCTCTACGCATTCTCATTCTGATTCCATCATTTCCACCATTTCCATTCCACCATTTACATTTCTAACACATTTCCATTGTCGACATCAACAGCCATTTTGGCTTGGTTTTCTTCTCTTCGATCAGCATTGGCGTAAACGGGGTCGCCTCATGAGCACCAACGCTTCTTCCACACGTCGATTTAACGATTCTTCGATATGCTTCAGGGGTCATACTAAGCGAGTGATAGTCACTTCTACATCACAAGAGCACAACCCATGGTGAGATTTTTGAAGCGAATTACACGTTATCAGCATAACGATTAATTTAAATACATGCTATGAAATATAATAAAATTACAACACTAATGCAAGAACGAATAAATAACAATATAGAATAAATATTAGCGCAAGAGAGTCAAAACAACTGCTTTTTCATTTTAATGAATAAAAGCAGAATTCAGTTTACAAACACAAAATCCAAAATAGGTACATGATCCCAATTATTCTACTGCTAACATCTAACTAACCATCATTCTAGTGTCCTACGCATGATCAGGTACAACTAGTCCTAAGGGCGAAAACCCAAATGTCTCTTAACATACGACCTCCAACCTCCCTAAGTCTCTCTCGAGGTATCATCGCGATCCCTACAACCGCCGAAACTCCCTTTCTGTGGAAAAGACATGTGAAGTCAAAGATTGTTCACAACGATCCCTCTCGAATCCAAACATAGCATGAACCATGTGGTTCTCCACCTCAAGCTGTCAATCCCTCCGATCCATACTAACTCTTTATCCACAGCTATCAACTGATCAGCCTCCAACCGTCTCTGAACAGTCTCAATCCTGACAATCCTATCAATACGAACCTCAGACATATGATGGTAAAAGTCACGCACAGCATCATCCAAGTCAATCGGCATATCCTCGAATGACCTAACAATGCCATCCCTAGTGCCAGACGAATCAGAAGAATCCTCTCCAGCTGGCTCTACAATCTCCTCCTCAACTATCGGTGCCGACATCGGGTCGATACCTACCTCAACCGTGTCTCCAACACTGGTGTCAGCCTCATACTCCTCTGTGTCATCCCTGACCAGTCCCTAGATCAATCTCAACATGATCTATAACATCATCCCATCACTAATACCCAACTCCATATCAACCTCATCTCCTATAGGATCAATCTCGGGATCCTCCCTCTAAGCTAGCCTCCAGACAATCGGAATCTCTGATAACTCCTTACGAGGTGAGGTAAGTGATCAGCACGGGTAAGCTAATGAATCCCAAACTAGTGTAATGATGGTACAGTACATATCAACCAGAGATCAACACCTTGCGAGATGGTCCAGCAGAATGTGAAGATGAATGCATAGTCTCTCTGATGAATCATCGTGATAGATAATCTAAGTAGTCGGTGGATACAAAGAAAAATGGAGCAGACACACCAACGACAAATCCTCACATACGTCCGTAGAGCTCTCCTCGTAGGGTAACATAATCTAGGTGTACATCTCTAGTCCAAGATCCAGAATGAGCCTGAATATGGAGCATCTAACCCGAAGAATGAACTGGCGAAGAATCGAAGATGAACTAGAAGTAAATGAGTGTGGGCTGACAAGAATGAGGTGAAGCATGCCTCCATGCTATCAGCGAGCTGGTAAAGTCAAACTTCTTACAACGCAGTCAACAACTTACGCGGCCCATTAAGATAAGTGCGGTAAGGTCAACCAAAGGAAAGCCACCCCGGGGTCGGAAAAGATATCGATGCGACCGTTCCGGCGAATCCAGGGCGAGGTAGTAACAGGAGCAATAAGAAACTCAGATGATGATGATGGACGTGCTGTTACCCTGCTCCTCCAACAAGCAACAGTAGCAACATAAGTGTTCTGCGATGGTGGTCCATCAAAAGAATCAGGAGCCTCAGAAGAATCGGTGCATAAGAATGGTGAAATAGCTGGTAGCGAGGAAATGTGCTCTAGTGAAGACATCTCATCTGGTGAATCAGAATCGGAATTCGAATAGGGAATCAAGCCACACAATCCAGTGGGTAAGCGACAAGAGTCCCGTCCCTCAACCCCCCACAGGAGCTGCATATGAAATAACATTAGCAATAGTAGAAGTTCTCTGTAGCAACACAAGAAGTAGAAGGAATAATAGTAGAAATCAGCAAAAAGAATAACCCTGAGAGGGCGGTGATCCCTACTCTCATCCGAAGAATTCAGAAGGAAATAGCAATAGCTTGAAGCTGCCATGATCTCACAAGCAAAAGATTATTATAAGATCTCCTTTATAGAAACCATGCAGCATAAAGAAACATAAAAGAATAACAAAGGTAAATAGGCAAAATATAATAGCCTCAAGTTATATATAGGAATCTATATATATATATATATTATATAATATATTATAAATATATACAGTATATATATACATACATAAGACATATAAATACAATACATCTACATATATATATATATATACAATACTAAAAATATAAACATATATATAACATACATATAAGATATATCTATACATATGATATATCTATATATCATATCTAAGTATATAATATGTATAATATAATATAGATTTAAATATATGTATATATATATATGTATATAGATATATATAAAGTATATATATATATATGTTATATGTCTGGATTAAAAAAATAAATATTATTTTAAAAAAATTTTTGGTATGTATGTATAATGATGAAATAAAATATATAATATATAAACATACAAACATATATATATATATACATATATATATATATACATATATATATATATATATATATATATATACATACATAAATATATATATATATATACCTATAAAAATCTATACATATATATATCTATACCTATCTATAATAAACATACATATACAGATATATATATATATATATTAATAAAATATATACACTCCATATATATATAAAAACTTATATGTATAATGTATGTATATAAATATATAATATATATATATATATATAAATATATTAGCAAGGATAGCCAAAACGTCAGGACAAAATAGAGGCCACATAAGAATGCACATACGGTTATAGACCAACCTAGTAAAACAACCTGGTCTCTATAACCTTGGCTCTGATTACCAATCTGTCACACCCCCAGACGGGGCCTGGACGGAATAGCATGAACCGAGTGCGTGACGTCCATAACAAAAACTAACACAACAGCAAAAAAGACGACACTAATCATGGACGTTTGAAAAATAGTTGTACTCGTTGCATAAAGAAAAATTAATTTAAGTTTTACAACCGATCATAAAAGAGTTAAATGTAGTGGAAGCATATAAAGTCTTTGACATGAACAACGAGTATATAATAGATAAGTCTTGAAATTGGCGAAGTCACATAGCACATAGACTCCATTTAGCATCAAGAATCAAGCCAAGCTAAGCACCTGAAGAGAAAAGAAACATGTTTAAAACCGACAACATAATGAGGTGAAATTCCAAATGTTTAAGTTAGTACTAGAGTACCAAAATTTCAAAACCATAGCGACTCAACTATAACATAAACAACATACATAAAAAGTATTTACTGTTACGCTAAGCTCATGACACCGGTGCTAATAAAAACAGGGCATATCATATCATGCCACATAGTATTCCTGCCCTTAATTGGTGTCCCAAACCAAAGACCACCATAACGCACATCGACATAACATATATCCATTTGTTCTTCGTTAAATGGAACCAAAGTGGATAGGGATAATTAGTCCCAATAGATCTATTTACGCACTCGTGCTCACTTAACCAAAACAATTTGGCCATAGGTGACTAACGGTTCATGATAGTTCGGGCAATAGTGGTTTGTAGCAAAACTTAGGCAACACATAAACATGTAAAACTCACGTTAAGAACTTTTGTCCAATTTAAAAAGCAAACTATTGTTTCCTCACCAAAAGTATAAAGCATTTAAAATAGTCAAACGAGGCTATGACTCACCATAAGCCAAGTGTTGAATTGGAAATCAACAATAAGAAATAAAAGCAAAGGTCCCTATGCGCGACCTAAAAAAAGAACGCTCTTAGTAGAACGAAAGATAACCAAACTGTACGACACAGCTTTCAAGAAAAGCATCCATATGTTTTGTGCTTTCGTTTGCTTAATAAATTATGACTAAATAAAATTATCGAGTTTTTCGTCAATCATCGAAGTTTAACCAAATACTACTATTTTAGAAATTTTTATTTTAGAAAGTATTTAGTTTTCAAGACGTTAATACTGTCCCCTATATTTGTTAAGTTTCCATATTATCAAATGCGCTAACTATCCATAATCGCTTAACTTCCAAGTCCGATCCGCTAAATTTTACCAAACTTACTATTTTTAGTAAATTTATCGCCTTTCCAAAAATATGTAAATGACGTCTTTAAATTATACAAATCAATATATATGTGTTAATATATGTTTCACTAGAGGTTAGAAAGTCCAAATATGTTCAAAAGTGTCCGAATACCCTTTTTACTATTCACATCAACACACTATTCATTGGGTTTTGCCGAAAAATATTTCAAGATTCATTTGGCTATAACTTGGCCGTTTTAAGTCCGATTTCAAGTGCGATATGTGAAAAACCATCTACTTGAAACAAGCTCTTCAAAAACTACTTTTACGCCTAATGAAAACATTTTTAGGTCGCTCAAAATCTCAAAACAAATTTGGGACAACAAGCTCTTTTTGTCAAAAACGCAACCAAAATCCACCCAAACTTCACAATAGTGCCTAGTCAAGCCTAATCTCCGTTCACAACTAATCCGCCACAAAACCACACCTAAATCTAACATAATCCCCTTCATTTCTATTGTTGCAACCCACTTTTCAACTCTCCTCACCATAACTTATAAAACAACAAACATAATACTTCCATTTTTATAAAAGTTGTCAAGATGTTTTATCATTTCTTTTTATAAAAGTATCACAAACACATGGACTCTTAATCTTGAACAATACTCATAAGAATCAAAGAAATAAAACAAGAGGTGACCAAGAAATACTTACAAGAATGAAGGAAACAAGTAGAAGTCACAAGATCTACACCCAAGATGACTAGATCTATAAACCCACTTATAAAATTAGAAACCCTAATTTTATAATCTTGAGAAAACCTTGAAAATCAACCAACCAATACTTGGATCTACATTAAAAACCCTTGGAAATGAACTTAGAATGTTTGGATCTTGAAGAAAATCAAAAGTTATGGATGTGTTTGTGTGTGTGCTTGATGTCGTGACCCAAAGGGAAGAAAGAAAGAGAGGAAAATTTTTTGTGAGGCTATGTGTAAGTGAAATGACCTAGAAGTGTTATAAGGAGGGTTTATATAGGGAAGAACTAGGGTTTTTAAGGGTTAAGTGTACCCACATGTGACCAACACACACCAAGAGTGTGTGTGTTGGTGGTTTCGGCCGAACTAACCCCCAAGGACCCAAGTGGGTTCAATTTTTGCATCATGGCTCATCTTATGGATACTAGTTGGTCAAATTAAAAGTCAACCTCTTACACAATGTAAGAGATCACATGAGAATGTTAAGCTAGTGAGTTGTGCATGAGAGTGACCTTCTCATAAGTCACTTTCTCATCTAGCATGCACACATGGGTGGGGCTTTCAAAATAAGATGCCATTTTATTAATTTAGGATGCATGGTGACATTGTTGTGGTTTTAGGCGTCCAATATGACAACCAAAGGGAGGTGAACGAAATTTTTGACATTTCAATGCTTGACGGACGATAACTCGAGTTTACACGAAAAGATTGCGGGTTTTCGGGGTTCTGTTTGGTCAAAAACGCGAAAAACGCAATTTAAAAGATAAAACCCTAAAATTAATATCGGAAGTGATTAAAAATCACGAAACACTCAGAAAAGTTAAAATATCTCATATAAGGCCTAATTTAATTAATAACCGATGTCGGGACGCGCCCGATGACGTTTTTCAGATTTACGCGGTTTAACTTCCCGGTAAACTGTCAGATTCAAACGTAACGTATAAAAGTCAAAAGTAATGATCGGAAAAGTTTAAAAATATTGACCTGGAATTTACGGGGTGTGACATCCTTTCCCCGTGAAAAGAGCTTTGTCCTCAAAGCTCAGGACATATCTTGAAATGCGGATTTAGGGTTAGCGAAAAGATGAGGGTACTTTTTCTGCATTTGGTCTTCGCGCTCCCAAGTATACTCGGGACCTCTTCTTGAATTCCAACAGACCTTCACGATTGGAATGCGACTTTGATTCAAACGTTTAACTTCGCGGTCCATAATTTCAATTGGTTCTTCAATGAAATTGAGCCTGTCGTCGACGTGGATTTCGTCTAACGGAATAGCGAGCGGTTCGTCGGATAAGCACTTCTTAAGGGTTGAGACGTGAAAAGTACTATGAACACGGCTCAGTTTCTCGGGTAACTCAAGTCGATATGCAACCGTTCCAACTTTAGCGAGAATCTTAAAAGGTCCAATATAACGAGGGTTCAGCTTTCCCCGTTTGCCGAAACATATCACTCCTTTCCAGGGCGATACTTTCAACATAACCTTATTCCCAACTTGAAACTCTAATGGCTTACGTCTCTTATCAGCATAGCTCCTTTGTCGATCACATGAAGCTTGTAGACGATGTTTGATTTGAATAATCTTCTCTGTTGTTTTACGAATAATTTCTGGGCCAGTAAGCTGAGCGTCTCCTACCTCAGCCCAACAGATAGGTGAACGACACTTGCGATCATACAACGCCTCAAAAGGCGCAACTTTAATAATCGTATGATAGCTGTTGTTGTAGGAGAACTCTATCAATGGTAGATGTCTGTCCCATCCCTTTCCGAAGTCCATCACACATGCTCGTAGCATGTCTTCTAACGTTTGGATGGTCCTCTCACTTTGACCATCTGTTTGTGGGTGGTAAGCCGTACTCATATCCAATTGAGTACCTAGGGCTTCGTTCAACGATTTCCAAAAATGAGACGTAAACTTACTGTCTCGATCAGAAATAATCAAAACTGGCACTCCATGTCTCGAGACTACTTCCTTCAAGTATTGTCTCGTCAACTTCTCCATTGAGTCGGTTTCCTTCATTGGTAAGAAATGAGCAGACTTTGTGAGTCGGTCTACAATTACCCAAATTGTATCTTGACCAGACGTCGTCTTAGGTAACTTAGTAACGAAATCCATAGTAATGTTCTCCCATTTCCATATTGGGATTATGGGTTGAACCAACAAACCAGATGGTTTTTGGTATTCTGCTTTAACCTTTGGACAAGTCATGCATTTACTAACATACGTGGCAATTTCTGCTTTCATGTTAGGCCACCAGTAAAGCTTCTTTAAATCTTGGTACATCTTGTCCGATCTAGGGTGGATCAAATACTTTGACTTATGCGACTCGTGCATAATCAAAGCTCTTAAGTTACCAAAACATGGTATCTAACTTCTATTCTTCAAACACAACGTTCCGTCTGCACGTGGCTCCAGATTCTTAATCATGCCATACAAATCTTCTGTTCCATAATTCTCTTCCTTTCTTGGCTCAACCTGAGCATTCAAGATTTGCACAGGGAGGTTTAAACCAATTGTCATAACCAAGGCTCGAACTCATAGTGGCTTAGGTCTACACTTTTGGCTCAACGCATCAGCCACTACATTTGCCTTTCCTGTGTGATAACGTAACTCATAGTCGTAGTCACTTAACAGCTCTAACCATCTACGTTGTCTCATGTTCAACTCTTTTAGATCTAGAATATGTTGCGAACTCTTATGATCAGTGAACACAACGCACTTCGTGCCGTAAAGGTAATGTCTCCACATCTTGAGAGCGAACACCACATCACCCAATTCCAAATCCTGTGTCGAGTAGTTCTTCTCATGGATTTTGAGTTGGCGGGATGCATAAGCTATGACTTTCTCCTTCTGCATCAACATTGCGCCTAATCCCTTGTGAGAAGCATCACAATATACTACGAAGTTTTCACTTCCTTCGGGCAATGCCAAAATCGGTGCACTACACAACTTTTGCTTCAGTGTCTGGAAAGTTGTTTCCTCCTTTTCACCCCAATTGAACTTTACACTCTTCTGAGTCAGCTTCGTCATAGGCTTGGAAATCTTGGAGAAACCTTTGATAAATCGTCGGTAGTAACCGGCAAGACCTAGAAATTAGCGAATTTCTGTTGGAGTCTTGGGTGATTCCCAATCCTTGATTGACTCAATCTTCGCAGGATCAACGTGAATGCCTTCACTATCAATCACGTGTCCAAGAAATTGTACCTTCGACAGCCAAAAGTCGCACTTCGAGAACTTGGCGTACAATTCTTCCTTCTTGAGCAACTCCAAAATTAGTCTAAGATGTGCATCATGTTCTTCCTTGGTCTTCGAGTAGATCAAGATATCATCGATGAACACGATCACAAATTTATCTAAGTATGGTCTGCATACCCGGTTCATCAAGTCCATGAATACTGCCGGCGCGTTAGACAACCCAAAAGGCATCACTTGGAACTCGTAGTGACCATAGCGGGTCCTAAACGCCGTCTTTAGGATATCCTCGTCACGAACTCTGAGTTGGTGATAACCAGACCTCAAGTCGATCTTCGAGTACACACTTGATCCTTGTAACTGATCAAACAAGTCGTCGATTCTCGGAAGTGGGTATCGATTCTTTACAGTAAGCTTGTTAAGTTCACGATAGTCGATACACATCCGAAAAGAGCCGTCTTTCTTTTTGACAAACAAAACCGGAGCTCCCCAGGGTGAGGAACTTGGTCTTATAAATCCTTTGTCAGAAAGTTCTTGTAGTTGAGTAGACAATTCTTCCATTTCTGACGGTGCTAATCTATACGGGGCTCGAGCTACAGGTGCAGCACCTGGGACTAAGTCGATTTGGAATTCAACTTGTCGTATCGGTGGTAATCCAGGTAAGTCTTCAGGAAAGACTTCTGGAAAGTCCCGTACAGTCGGCACGTCTTCGAGTCGCTTCTCCTTCGACTTGTCTTTGTTTTCTTTCATCGTAACCTGCGCCAGAAATAGTTGACAACCTTTCTCCATATACTTCTGGGCCTTTTCACATGATATAATGCTCAACGTTGATTTCTTCTCCTTGTCACTTTTGTCTCCTTGAACGATTAGAATTTCGTTTCCGTAAGGAATACGCACTATCTTCTCATCACAGACAATCACTGCATAATTCTTTGCTAACCAATCCATGCAGATGATAGCATCGAAACTACCCAAATCTATAGGCATTCAGTCGATATTAAATGGATGTCCTAACAATCCTAATGTACAACCTCTAAGCACAGTGTTGGTTTCTGAAGTTCTTCCGTCAGCTAGCTCGACAGCGTAACTAACGTCTAAGGCATATGGTATGATATCTAGCAATGCACTAAAAGTATTTGATACGAAACTTCTATCGGCACCCGAATCAAATAACATATAAGCATGATGATCGTTGAGAAGGAACGTACCCGTGACAGTGTTGGAATCCAGGTTTACGTCACCTCCTCCTAGGACATATGCTTTGCCTCTTGCATCAGGAACTCTTGCTTTGTTCCCATGGTTTTGGTTCTTGACTTTGGGACAATCCTTCCTGTAATGTCTCAGTGCACCACACTCAAAACATGTAATAACTCCCTGATTGCCCAGGAGTCCTTGAGTACGTACAGTCACAACAGATCTGCAATCCCTGGCCAGATGTCCAATCCTCTTACAGTTACGACACTTAGCAGTACACTGTCCTTCGTGGTGTAGCTTACACTTATTGTAGAATGGAAGTGTTCCTTCATAACCATTCTTCTCATTGTTACCAGCCATATAGCCTCTAGCAACATTCTGACCTCCAGTATTCTGTCGTTTGTGGGGTGGTTGTTGCCCACGGTTGTTTCCATAGTTGTTGTTCAATCTCCTTGTTCTTGCTTTTTCTTACAACATAGCCCGTCAACTTTTGATCCATCAAGTTGTTGCAATTCGTAACAGCAATCTTTGTATCTTGTGGGTTCTGCAGCAATTACATTCCCATGGATATTATCAGGAAGACCTCTAATGAATTTCTCCACCCGATCTTCCTCCTCGGGGACCATTTTGGTACACATCATTGCAACGCTTTGAAAATCACCTGAGTATAAGCAGTCAAATCATTGTGTTTCTTCACAGTTAAAGTTCCACAGTCAGTTTCCATTTTCTGAATCTCATTCCTTGGGCAGTACACTTCAGTCATTAGCTTCATGAGCTCTCTTCATGACATGGCAAATGCAGCCTCAGTCCTAATAGTCCTCTTATGTGAGTTCCGCCAAGTTAGCGCACCGTCCAACAGGGTGCAAGTAGCATACTTAACTTGGGACTTCTCTGGGCAGTTGCTGATATGGAACACTGTTTCCATTTTCTCAAACCACCTTATCAATCCTACAACTCCTTCCGTTCCCTTAAAGTTGAGTGGTTGACACTTCATGAAGTCTTGGTAGGTGCATTCTCTAGCAACAGGTCTATCACCTCTACCATTCTCATATGGATTCTCATTTCTACCATTTCTGTTTCTACCATTTCCATTTCCACCATTTCCATTGTCGCCATCACTACCATTTTGGCTTTAGTTTTTAGTCTCGAGAGCATTGGCGGCACGGGTCGCCTCATGAGCAGCCAACGCTTCTTCCCACGTCGATTAACGAGTTCTTCGATTGCTTCAGAGGTTATATCGGAGCGAGAGATAGTCATTGTTCTACATCACAAGACATAACCCATAGTGAGATTTTGAAACGAATACACTATCATTAGATAACGATAATTTAATACATGCTATGAAATAAAATATAATTACAACATGATTGACAGAACGAATAACTAACAATATAGATAAATAAGCGAGAGAGTCAAAACAAGCTTTTCATTTCATGAATAAAAGCATAATTCGGTTACAACCAAAATCCAAAATAGGTACATGATCCACAATTATTTCTACTGCTAACATCTAGACCTAACCATCAGTCTAGTGTCCTACATGATCATGGTACAACTAGTCTAAGGGCGAAAACCCAAACGTCTCTCAACATATGACTCCAACCTCCTAAGTCTCCCCCGAGTATCATCACGATCCCTACGAACCTGACGAAACTCCTCCTGTGAAAGAGACATGTGAAGACGAAGGTTGTTCACACGATCCCTCTCGATATCCAACATAGCACGAACCTTGAGGTTCTCCAACCTCAAGCTGTCAATCCTCTCGATCATACTAACTCTTTGTCCCCTAGCTATCAACTAATCAGCCTCCAACCGTCTCTGAGCAGTCTCAATCCCGACAATCCTATCAATACGAACCTCAGACATGTGATGGTAAAAGTCACGCACAACATCATCCAAGTTAATCGGCATATCCTCAAATGACCTAACAATGCCAACCCTAGTGCTAGACGAATCAGAAGAATCCTCTCCAGCTGGCTTTACAATCTCCTCCTCAACTATTGGTGCCGACATCGGGTTGATACCTACCTCAACCGTGTCTCCAACACTGGTGTCAGCCTTATACTCCTCTGTGTAATCCCTGACATCCCTAGGGTCAATCTCAACATGATCTCTAACATCATCCCCATCACCAATACCCAACTCCGTATCAACCCCAATCTCTCTAGGATCAATCTCGGTATCCTCCTCTATGCTAGCCTTAGACGAATATGAATCTCTGAACCTCTTACGAGGTGGTAAGAGATCAGCACGGGTAGGAGCTAATGATACCATAACTAGCGTAGATGATGGTACAGAATCAACCGGGGATCTACATCTCTTGCGAAATGGTCTAGCAGAATGTGAAGATGAATGCAGGGGTCTCTCTGACGAATCTCCTGATGATGACTCTGATGTAGTCGGTGGATACAAAGTAGATAATAGAGCAGCACACCAACGACGAAATGCCTCACTACGTCGTGGTGCTCTCCTCGGAGGGTAACATAATCTAGGTGATACATCTCTAGTCGAAGATCCATAATGAGCCTGATCTGATGCATCCAAACCCCCCAAAGAATGAACTGCAAAGAACGAAAGATGAAAAAGAAGAAGAATGGTGTTGGTCTAAGAACGAGGAGATGCACGCCTCATTCTATACCGCGAGCTAATAAGGTCCAGACTCTCTTCCTCGCAGTCAAAAAACTTATGTTTCCCATAAAGATGGTGCGGTATGGTCGCCAAAAGGAATAGCATCCACGGTCAGATAAGAACGCTGACTGTCGATTAATCTCGAGCGGACAGTAACATGGAGCAATAGGAAAACTCGATTATGAAGATGGAACGTGAAGCTACCTTGCCTCTCTCAACGAGGCAACATAATCATATATTGGATCCTATGAAAGGTGGTCCATCAAAATAATCAAGAGCCTCAGAAGAATCGGTGCATAAGAATAGTGAAATAGCTGGTATCAGAAAATTCCTCTTGTGAAGACATCGTCAACTGGTGAATCAAAATCTGAATCCTGAATAGGAACCAAGCCCACACAATCCAGTGGTTAAGCGACGAGAGTCAAAACTCAACCACAAGACGGCAGATGGAAATAACAGGAGCAATAAGTAGAAGTCTCGTGAGGCAACAATAGGAAAAAGTAAGTAAGGAATAAAAGTAGGAATATCACCCAAAAGAATATCCCTGAGGTGCCCTGAGCCCACACGTCTCATCAGCAAGATCAGAAGAAATAGCAATAGCTGAAGCTGCCATGATCTACACAAGCAAAAGTTTATATAAATCTCCTTTATATGAAACCATGCAAGGCATAAAGAAACGATGAAATGAATGGCAAGGTAAATATAGCAATATATAATAGTCTCAAGTATATATAGAAATCTTATATATATGTATAGCAAGGATAGACAACACGTAAGCACAGATAGATGCACATAGGATCACATACTGGTTATAGACCAGACCTAGTATAACTACCTGGTTCTCTATAACCTTGGCTCTGATTACCAATCTGTCCCACCTCCAGACGGGGCCTGAACAGAATACGTATCCGAGGGTCTGACGCCATAACAATCTGAACACAAAGCAATAAAGAACGACCACTAATCATGGACGTTTGAAAAATAGTTGTACTCATTGCATAAAGAAAATTTATTTAAGTTTTACAACCGGTCATAAGAAAGTTAAATGTAGCGAAAGCATAACAAAGTTTGATAATGACAACGAGTATATAAATAGATAAGTCGTAAAATCGACAAAGTCATATAGCACATAGACTCCATTTAGCATCAAGAATCAAGTCAAGCTAAGCACCTAAGAAAACATGTTTAAAACGTCAATATAATGTTGGTAAATTCATAGGTTTAAGTTAATACAAGAGTGGACCATAAGATTTCAAAACGTGTGCGACTACTATAACAGATATAGCATCACATAAAAAGTATTTAGTGAAAAATTTCATTCATATCCCTCCCCCCTCTACATATTAGACGCCTAAAGTAAGACCAAAAAAACCATGGCATTTGAAATTAATTCCAAGCATCTTACTTTTGAAAACTACATGCATGTGCATGAAAGTGACATATGAGGGAGTCACTCTCATATGTAACCTCCCCATATAACCTCATGCATGTGATACTTACACACTCTTACACTCTTTGACTAGTAATTTTAAACCAAGAATAAGATACATGAACCTTGATCTAAAAACTTGACTCATTTGGTCCTTTGTGGCTTGTCTTAGCCGAACCACTAACACACACACACACTCTTGGTATGTGTTGGTCACATAGGGGGCACATCTTAACCGATGACCCTATATTCACTTCCCAATATGAAACCCGCACTATAACAAGTTTAGGTCATTTCCATCACACATGTCCTCACAAAAATTTCCTCCTCTCTTTCCTTTCTAATCTTCTTTGGGTATACGAACAACAAGCACACACACGAACATAAAAAATAAAATATTACAAAGAAATTAACAATATAAACAACCACATCCATAACTTTTGATTTTCTTCAAGATCTAAACATTTTAAGTTCATTTCCAAGAGTTCCTAAGGTAGATCCAAGTATTGGTTAGTTGATTTTCAAGTGTTTCTCAAGATTATAAAATTAGGGTTTCTAAATTTATAATGAATTTTATTAGATCTAGTCATTTTGGGAAAAAGATCTAGTAATTCTCTCCTTGTTTTCATTCATTCTTGTAAGTATTTTTCTTGGTCATCTCATTGATTCATTTCTTTTAATCTTAAGAATACTATTCAAGTTTAAGAGTTCGTGTGTTTGTGTTACTTTTCTAAAAAGAAATGACAAAATATCTTGACAACTTTTATAAAAACGGAAGTATTTTGTTTGTTGTTTTATAAGTTAGTGGGACATGAGTTAACAAAAGGAAAAGTGTGTTCTTACTAATAGAAATGAAGGGAAAAAGGTTTAGATTTTTTAGTGGTTTTGTGTGGATTAGTTGTGAACAAAGATTAAGGCTAGACTAGGCACTATTGTGAAGTTTGAGTGGATTTTGGTTGCGTTTTTTACAAAAAGTGCTTGCTGTCCCGAAATTGTTTTGAGGTTTTGAGCGACCTAAAAATGTGACGAGTCCTAGGTAAATGAAATATAATCGAAACTTGTACGACACGCTTTCAAGAGAAAAGACATCCATATATGTATTTGGCTTAGTTTGTTTCATCAAGTATAGACTAAATAAAATTACACGGTTTTCGTTAAGTCTTGGCGTTCATCCAAAAATTACTACTTTTAGAAAGTTTCTATTTTAGGAAAGTTTTTAGTTTTAAGACGTTAATAATGTCCCCTATATTTGTTAAGTTTCCATATTTTCAAAATGCGTTAACTAACCATAATCGCTTAACTTTCAAGTCCGATCCGCTAAGTTTTACCAAACTTACTATTTATAGTAACTTTATCGTTTTTCTTAAAATATGTTAATGACGTCTTCAAATGATGCTAATCTATAAATATGTGTTACTATATGTTTCGCTAGAGTTTAGAAAGTCCAAAAATGTTCAAAAGTGTCTGAAAACCCCTTTTACTATTCACATCAGCACACTATTCATTTAGTTTTGTCAAAAAATGTTTCAAGTTTCATTTGGCTATAACTTGGCCGTTTTAAGTCCGATTTTAAAGCGCGATATGTGAAAACTATCTATTCAAAACAAGCTCTTTAAAAACTACTTTTACGCCTAATGAAAACATTTTTAGGTCGCTCAAAAACTGAAAACAATTTCGTGACATCAAGACCACTTTTGTCAAAAAGCAAATCAAAATCCACAACCAAAAAAAAAAGTGAGACATAAATACCCAAAAAAGGAACCAAAATTAAAGGGAAAAACGAAAATGAAAAATAATGACAACAACGAAAAAAAAGCAAAAAGAAAAATGAAATTGAACAGATAAAATACCCAAAGAAAGATACTTCACCATATTCCTAGTCTAGCCTAATCTCCGTTTACAACTAATCCACAAAAAAACCACACATAAATCTAACCTAATCACTTCATTTCTATTGTTGCAACACACTTTTCAACTCATCTCACCATAACTTATAAAACAACAAACATAATACTTTTATTATTATAAAAGTTGTCAAGATATTTTGTCATTTCTTTTTAGAAAAGTAACACAAACACATAGACTCTTAAACGAACAATATTCATAAGAATAAAAGAAATGAAACAAGAGATGACCAAGAAATACTTACAAGAATGAAGAAACAAGTAGAGAATCACAAGATCTATACCCAAATGACTAGATCTATAAACCCACTTATAAACTTAGAAACCCTAATTCTATAATCTTGATGAAACCCTTAACATCACCTAACCAATACTTGATCTACCTAAGGAACCCTTGAAATGAAACTTAAAAATGTTGGATCATTGAAGAAAATCAAAGTTAAGCTGATGTGTTTTGTGTGTGTCTTGTTGCCGTGACCCAAAGGGAAGAAAGAAATAGAGGAAAAATTTTGTGAGGCTATGTGTGAATGAAATGACCTAAACTTGTTATAGTGGGGTTTATATAGGAAGATAAATTAGGGTTTTAGGGTTAAGATGTGCCCCTATTTGACATACACACACCAAGAGTGTGTGTGTGTGTGTGTTAGTGGTTCGGCTAGGATAAGCCACAAATGACCAAATGAGTCAAGTTTTTAGATCAAGGTTCATGTATCTTATCTTGTTCAAATATACATAGTCAAGAGAGTATTAAATAGTGTGTAAGTATACATCATGAGTTTATATGGGGAGGTTACACATGAGAGTTACTCCCTCAAAAGTCACGTTTCATGCACATGCAATGTAGTTTTCCAAAAATAAGATGCTTGGAATTAAATTTCAAATGCCAATGGTTTGTTTAGTCTTAGCTTTAGCGTCTAATATGTAGATTGGAGAGGGATAGTGAATTTTTTTTTACACTTAATGAAATGAGATGGACATTAACTAAAGTTTACACGAAAAATTTCTGGGTTTCCGTGGTTTCGTTTGGTCAAAACGAGAAAAAACGTAATTTAAAGAATAAAAAAAACCCTAAAATTAAAATCGAAGTGATTAAAAATCCACGAAAACTTAGAAAAGTTAAAATATCTCTATAAGCATAAATATATTAAATAACCGATGCCCAAAGTGAACACTTCTGATGACGTATTCACATTTACACGGTGTATAACTTCCCAGTAAACTTTCATAATTCAACTTAACATTAAAAATTCAAAGGGGTAATAATCGAAAAAGGTTTAAAATGTTGACCTGAAACCTACGGGGTGTGACAGTTTAACATAGGATTAGGATAGAATAGAATTAACATAGATTAGATAACCAAGATATTAATTGAATTGAGAGATTTAACCTCGCTTCAAGTGTTCGACACCCTACTTACCACGAAACTAAACTACCGATTGGAGTATTACAACTGCCCTAATAAATTTTGTTTTTGTTTACACTCAGAAAAATATAAATTTAAAAACTGAATCATCTAAATATACCATACAACGACAACACATCACCGTCACAACTCATCAAGTGACGGCGTCACATCATTTCATGATGGCATCAACCCGTACCGACTCAAACGCAGATCAAGAAGATTCTTCTTACGATGGCGTCATGACTAAAACACGACATTGTCGCGTCATTTTTCTATAATACAAACCCGAATTTTAGGGGTTTTGAGTATGTAACATTAGAAATAAAAATAGGGTACGAACCTATTCGTTTAGTCAGCTAATACGAGATGGATTTTAGGTCCAAAAAACCCTATTGTCACCTCTACCAATTCATGTGTTTAATCAAGAAATGTTTACTAATCATTCATATGATCCCAAATGCGTTGTTTGATTTATTGTTCTTGCTTTATCTTTAACAAGCTTGGCCTAAACTTCCTATATAATGTTTATTTATGATATGTATAAACCAAAAATGTAGATCTTAGTGGTGTTCTATCTTTTGGTTGTATGTGCACGATATGATCCTTAGAAAACCAGCTTTTGTCTGCATCGTTGTTGATATGTCTAGGGAAACTTGTTGATGAATGTGCGTGTTAGGCTTTAGAAAACCAGCTTTTGTCTGTATCGCTGTTGACATGTCTAGGGAAACGCCTCTTAAGATATTTCACATGCATTTAATATACTCTTAGGGGCCTTGCAATAGTCTTCATACTACCTTACTTGTGCGTTTCCTTAACGAAATATTAAATAGACGGCGGGTTCGTGTAATCCGTTCATGACCTAGGAAATACTTACACAAATCATCACATGTGTGACAAAGCAACAGATCTAGGAGAAGCAATTTAAGGAGTAGTGCATGATTAGGTAAATACATTTGTTTATCATAGAGTTATCACCAGTAGTTTAGATATTAATTAGTTTAGTTATTAGTTAAACAAATCAACCTATCATACCATAGATTGACATGCTTTCATAAAATATAAAAACACAAAAAGAATCTTCTCTCACCCTTTTAGAATTCTGTTAGACCGTGTTCGAGCCTTCCCAACCTATTCCCTAAGAGAACGATAACAACCCCCGAGTCTTGCCTATACTACACTGCAACGATTAGGTACAATGCCTAAGGAGTTGTAAAACTTCTTGTAGAAGTCTCTACGACCCTCACATCAAGTTTTTGGCGCCGCTGCGTGGGGAATAGTTAGGTTTCGATCATAGTTTAACTTAGTTTTACTCACTTGAATCCTTTCAAGTGAGATTTTAATTCCGTATATTAGCTTTCTCATAGTCTATCTTTTCTTTGTGTTAATTGTTTCGTAATCCATTCTCGTCAACCACCATTGGAGGCACTAATCCTATCCGTACTCTTGGAGATTACTCCAAACCTAGCCACAAAGGCTACAAGAATACCATTGAGCTCCCCGTAGGGAACAATGTGGTACCTCTTCGATCTGACACCATCCGGTTGGTGCAAAACGGATGCTCATTCCACGGACTTCGGTCCGAGGATCCAAACCAACACCTCAAGGATTTCTTAAAACTTGTGGACTCACTTGACCTTGACGGTAAAAATAGGGAAAGAACGCGCCTGTGTTTATTTCAATTTTCCCTTCGCGATCAAGCTAGCAATTGGCTTGAACGTCTTCTAGCAGGATCCATCACCACATGGGAGGATCTTACTACTCGTTTCCTTACTCAATTCTTTCCACCGGGAAGGACTGTAAAACTCCAAAATGATATCTTGTTGTTCCAACAACATCATGGAGAATCTTTATCTGAAGCGTGGACTCGTTTCAAGGACTTACTCCAAAAAGTCTCTCATCATGGCATCGATCTTTGGCTCCAAGTTAAATTTTTTATGACCATGTCAATCCTGTCACAAGACGAACCATTAACCAATCGTCCGGTGGAAAGCTTCGTGATAAAAACGCCAAAGAATCCTGGGCATTATTGAAAGACCTCGCCCTCTATGACAACGAAAGTTAGAATGACCCAAGGGATTTCTCTAAGCTGGTCAAGGCAATCTCTCTGCCTCAAGATGTCCCGAGTACATCCGACCGCCGCCTCATCGAGCTCAAGAATCAAGTTCAAGGCTTGATGGAAGCTCATCTTGCTCCGATGCAACCTACTCAAGTGAACAAAATCACTTCTTCATGTGAGATCTGTAGTGGTCCCCACGACACTCAGTACTGCATGGAAAATCCCGAATAAGCCGTTGTTGATTATGCATCCTCGCGAACCGACGAGACGAGAAGTAGGCAGTTCTATATGAACCAAGGACCAATAAACTTTAACGAAGCCGCCAATACTTAGAAGGGAAAGCCAAACTTTAACTAGGCACACGCCCAGACATTTACCAGCCCACAGAACGGGTCATTCTCTACCTACTCATCGAGTTACCAAACGAAGCTTAAGAAGGCACTAATCGATTTTGACTCTCATTAAGAGAAAAGACTATCCTGCCTAAGGACTCAACTTGGACAGCAGCAAGACGACATGATTAGTAAAATCAATCTTTTATGGAAAGCCGTTTCTGAAAAGCTTGATGACGCTCCCCTTCGTGACACTGCAGGAAACCCTGCGGCTCAAATAAATTTCACGTCTACTAACGACACCACAAGCGAGGAGCTTCATGGCAAATGAATCAAAAGCCCATCAAAGTTACTCTCCTCAAAATATTTGTCTCAGTCATCCTTAGCAAAACAAAATAGAAACCCTTCATCCCCAAAGCATGTTCACTTCGTTAATTCAATCGTTATTATAAATAAGGAAGATGAAGCTAAGGAAGAGGGAAATGTTAAGACCAGTACAACTGAGTACGAGGATCACAAGATGACTGTGGAAAGCGAGGAGGAATTTGAGGAAGAAACTAAAGATGAAATCGAAGAAGAAAAGGAAGATAGCTCAAAACACTTTGACACCTTCCTCGCTACGAAAGAATTAGGGTATCATGAATGGCTCTTGAAAAACCCTCGACCCCCATGGGTAAAGGCCAAGGTTAGAACCAAGAACTTGAATAACGTTAAATTTTCTTTCATGATTGGCCACTTTGACAAGAAGCAAGCCTATCTAGATATGGAATCCCCGATCAATGTAATGTCCAGGCTTCATTATAATTAGATCATGAGCAAAAGGTTGGGGCCAAGAAGGAAACCATCAAACCCTGGAAAAATATTCAATTTTATAGGGAGAGTCAAGGGGCTAAAAGTTTTTGTTGGGAACTTCACCTACGAATGTGACTTTATGGTGCTTGAGGATACCACTAGTGTCATTGATCATGACCTAGGGTCAGTTATTTTTGGAAAACCATTCGTAGAAGCAACCGGTCTCGTTTACATCAGGAAGGAAGGAACAATTACATTTGAGAAAGATAAAGAGAAGATCGTGTTTAAGATGCCCCACAAGATGGAAATGTTCAAACGCATAGATTTTACGGACATAAGAACCAATCGCATACCTCCTTTTGCCATAGAAAGTGACGATGACAAAAACAAAAAAACTCACTACTCTGATAGCTTAGATTTGGGACCCGAATACAAACATGATGAAAATGTGTGCAGAGCCATTCGGAGCTTGATAGGCATGAAGGCCAAAAGAAACAAAGGAGAAGTCACGTAAGGATGTGTGACTTCGAGTCTAGCTACAAGACTCCTAAATAAAGAAAAGCGCTTTTTGGGAGGCAACCAAATATTTACTTTTCCCGCACTTAGGAGTGTCTTGTGTTTTAATTCTTTATTGTTTGTTTTATTATGTTTGAATTATTTTGTAATCATGCTTTGTTTGTTTGTAACTTCGTCTTATTTGCAATCAAGGGTATTTTGCAACAAAATAAGTGTAGGGGAAAATATCGGTTTTTAGAACCAATTCAAACATTTAAAATAAATTGTTTAGATTAATTCGCGTCAGTTTTGAGTCATATGCTTGTAATGATTAATTTCAGGTTTTTATGCAGTGCTTTCTTCAGATTTAACTAATAAAATTGCGTGCAGGAAATTTCTCATTAAAAACAAAGAAGAATTTTTCACAGTGTCTGGAGACGACGTCGGGATTAACACCCGACGGTGTCGCGTCTCCAGCAATGTAAAAAATTCGAATTTTTTCAAGTATTTCTGAAAAATAAAATGTGCAATATTTAAAATTTGTAATTTAATTGTAAACATGCAGAAAACCTATGATTATATCATCGCTTTCATCCTATCTTTACTGCTTTCATAGAGTTAAAACCCTAAATTCTCATTGTATATATATCTATCTCGCCGATTTTATGTTTGGTGTAGTTGTCTTTGTCTTTAGTTACAGGTTATATTTGATGAGAAGAAGCTTGGAAGTTCTTAGGAAGTTTTATTAGACGATTCTTGGAGGACGATTTAATCAGTTATCGCATGTTTCTTCTCTATTATTGAGCAAACCAAGGGAGTACTAGTTTATTTTACTTGTTTTCTTTTCCCTTTATTCGTTTTTACGGGTACTTCTATGGAACATTAGGGACAATGTTCAACATAAGTGTAGGGGGGAAATAAGCCTTAGAAATTATTCCTTTAATTGCCAATTGCTTTGTCCTTTAAATTATGGGTAATATATCAAAACATAGCATAAAAAGGTAATTTTGACCAAAATTTAAATTTTTTATGGCACATACTGACGAAAACCGAGTATTAATAGCGTCTCATGGATAGGAATGTGTATGATTAGCACAAAAACCCTCAAAATTCCACCCCAAAAATGTGAGGTTCGCCTTTAGATCGTTAGGAATTCGGGTATCCATTATTGATACCCAAGATAGTTTGTACCTTTAGCTTTTTCGAGTTAAGGTTCGAATGCAGTCATATGTGTTAATTCCGTCGTTACGGATGTGTAGGTATGGTCTTTGTCGCCTTTTCTGGAGCATTGGTATCGGTATTAAATTATATGAGTGTACCGGTAGTATATTAAATTCTAGAACATGTTTTTGTGATGCATACCGAGACCGCATATTAAGTATTAGGATTTGCTAGAAAAGAGGCACTAGGATTAACCTATGTTTTAAACCTGTAATTGTTATGATGGTTACCTTGATGATATAACTATCCCACACCCTTGCCATGAACTCATTTTTAGTGCAGGATACCCCTAGTATAACCCTCCGAGCCTATCTTTTTTCATAGTTCTCGTAATTTTTTGGTTAAGCCGGACTATTAATGAAGAGTATTTTCACCCTTGAACCAATTGTTACACCCAAATCGCCTTAGCCTACCTTACATGTACTCACTTTTAGTACATTATTGTTTCAACCCAAGTTAATTATCGAGTACACAGTTGCTAAGTCCTTATCCTTGTAAATACTATTTTGGGACGATTGGGATTTATGGTAGTATTTATCTTATGAAGAATTAGGGAAGAAGTAATTTATTACCCCCAATAGAGCTCAATAAGCTCCATGTTATGTTGATCCATCTCAATTCGGGTCATTAATTAGATTGTAAATATCGAGTATGTAAAAGTTCAAGTGTAGGGGTGCATTTATAAACCCGCTTGATGTATTATATGTTTAAGCAATGGCAGGGCAAAAGTATAAGAAAAAAATGTATATAAAAAAGTGAAAAAATGTACGTGCTGCCATTTGCTTATGTCTATGTTTATATTAGAGTCAAGAAAAGAAAAAGAAAGAGATTGATGTAGAGTTTTGTAGAGTTTGTATATTTTGTTCGAGACTTTGGCTTAGCAACCAAACCAACATGTATTCTTATAAATAATTAGTTAACCCTTCCACTCCAATTCACCCAAAGTCACCACCCAAATATATCACATCCGTTTCCATTTCCGTTAATGTTATGTTACACCTACACCCCACAACCCTTTAAAAGACCTCTTTGATAGTATTGAATAATGCTTGCGCCTAGCGGTGGAGGTTTGATCCTTTACCAAGCATATGATAATTTATATGCTATGACAGGTAATGAGTGTTTATTTTCCGTTTCCCATAGTTGTTATAATTTATTATACACCCGAAAGAAAGAGAGAATACCAAACACTTATGTGAGGTGCTAGTATATACTTTCCGTGCTTTTAATTACGAGGTCTAGAAGGTTGTGTTGTAAAATGCTTTTAAAGAGTAGGTTAAATGACCTTAATATTAATATTATCTAGGTAGAAAAGCTCATTTGCTTGAGGACAAACAAATCCCAAGTGTAAGGGTATTTGATGAGGTGTCATTTTATACACCATTTTGGGGTCATTTAAACCTCTAAATCATGCAAATATGCCCAGGTTACGTGCTTAATCATTTGTTTTTGGGTTTTAGCATTTGGATGGCTTTTGGAGGAAGTACACGTGACTTGGGCTCATTTGGAGAATAAACAAGCAAGATTACGGATCTACATCAAATCTCTTAAAGATTTATGCATACAGTGTGTGGAGACGGCGTCGCAAGCACAAAGCGACGCCGTCGTGATCTATATGCTGACGGCGCCAGGAATCTTGCGACGGCGTCAAGACGTGGCCGACTTAAAGTGGATCTAGAATCATCTACGTGGCGACGGCGTTAGGATTTCTTAGCGACGCGATGTCGTCGATATCTCTATAAATATAAAACCGTTTTTCGGTTTTTAAGTGTGTAACTTTGTATAAACCTAGGGAGACGAACCCTAGTCATTCTAGCAGCCTTGTAGGTCATTTTTAGGGCCTTAAAGCCGCATTGTACTACCTTGAATCCATGTTTTAATCAAGTAAGGTTATTTATCATTAATCATTCAATATGTCTATGTGTTGTTTGATTGATTTATCTTCTTGCTTTCTTTATAACATGCGAGGCTAAACCCTCCTTTGTATTTAGCTATGATTGCATGAAATTTAGGTTGTAGATCCTTTTGATGTTGCTTCTTGTTGATGAATGTGCGCGTTAGGCTTTAGAAAAAAAGCTTTTGTTTGTATCGTTGTTGACATGTCTAGGGAAACGCGAGTGTGTAGAAAGGATACCAGTAACAGTCTTCATACTACCTTACCCATTATATGGTTGATACCTCTTAAGATATTTCACATGCATTTAATATACTCTTAGGGGCCTTGTAATCGTCTTCATACTACCTTACTTGTGCGTTGCCTTAACGGAATATTAAATAGATGACGAGTTCGTGTAATCCGTTCATGACCTAGGAAATACTTACACACATCATCACAAGTGTGACAAAGCAACGAATCTAGGAGAAGAAATCTAAGGAGTAGTGCATGATTAGGTAAATACATTTGTTTATCATAAAGTTATCACCAGTAGTTTAGATATTAATTAGTTTATTTATTAGTTAAACAAACCAATCTCTCAAACCATAGATTTACCTGCTTTCATAAAATATAAAAACACAAAAAGAATCTTCTCTATCAACCCCTTAGAATTTTGTTAGACCGTGTTTGAGCCTTCCTAACCTATTCCCCTAAAGAACGATAACAACCCCCGAGTCTTGCCTATACTACACTTCAACGATTAGGTACACTGCCTAGGGAGTTGTAAAACTTCTTGTAAAAGTCTCTATGACCATCGCATCATTGACGGCCGATTTATTTGTCCACATGAGGCTTGCTGGAGAATTCTAGATTTTCCCATACATAGTCGAGAACCGACTGTACAAATTCTGCCTGTCCACCTTGAAAAAATGCAGCGCATCAACTACAGCGCGAGAGATCGGCTAAGGAATATCGTGAATATGCCAGAACGTAAGATGATAACGTTTACTGAATGGCACAAGTTCGACGATGGAAACACAGATGGACGTCACTTGACGTACCTAGAATTCCCATCAGAATTTGTATGGTATGCAGACTCAAAAAGCTGGAGGCGACGAATAATCAAAACCAGAAAATCAATTAGAAGATTGACTTATGTTCATCCAAGCTCGGGGAAGCTATTCTACCTTAGTTAGCTCATTTGCCATCGAAAAGGGTGTAAGTCTCCCATTGGCGTTCTTACTATTAACGACCATGTGTTACCCACTTACCGTGCTGCATGCGAGGCTTTGGGTCTGCTTGGTGATGACAAAGAGTAGGACATAGCGCTTGAAGAAGCTACACTTATAGGCTCATCATCCGAACTTAGGTCCCTTTTCGCACAGATTATCATTTATTATGAAGTTGCTGATCCATAAATGCTGTGGACAAAGCATTGGCCATCTATGTGCGACGACATTCCAGCAAAAGTAGCAGAGGAAATATGGATTCAAAACTTCTATGTTAACATTCCAGAAATGCAAGGCTACATTTTATAAGAGATGCATGCCATACTTCATGGTTTCAGAAAGTCGTTAAAAGTATTTGGGCTTCTTGATCCTTCACTACATCTACTTGAAGGCTTAAACAACAAGCTTCTTATAGAAGAAAAGAATTACAAGCATGGCCTGCTGATGCAAGAAAAAATTACTTTGGTTCCAAAGCTGAATAATGAACAAAGAAGAATATATGATCTGATTATTCACGCGCTGGAAAATAATCAATAAGAGCTAATATTCGTTTATGGTCGTGCAGAGACAAAAAAACATTACTTTGGAAAACGATTACTAGCACACTCCAATCTAAAGGAAAGATTGTTCTGGCAGTTGTTTCATCAGGCATTGCATCACTTCTTCTCATTGCAGGCTGCACTGCACATTTACGGTTTAAAATTCCTTTAGAATTAGCAGATGAATCCATGTGTCATATAAAAAAAACTCAGTTGGGAACCCTGCTGACCGAAACTGATCTGATAATTTGGGATGAAGCTCCGATGAATGACCCACGATGTTTTGAAGCCTTTGACAAAAGCCTCAGAGATTTAATAGACACATCGAATGTTCTATTCGGAGGGAAAATGGTTGTTTTAAGAGACTTTCGCCAAACTCTTCCAGTAAAAAAGGAGCTTCAAATTTTGAGCTAATCACGGCCTCTGTCGCTGAGTCCAACCTTTAGTGGCACTTCAAAGTTTGTACACTCAGTCAGAACATGTGACTGTTGAAACCCGGTTTAAACAAAAAAGAACAAACGCGTTCTCAAGAATTTGCTGATTGGCTCTTCATGTGGGTGATGGAGAAATCAGAAAGCCTGATGAAGATAATGCAGAGAGCACATGTTGGTTAGATATTCTTGCACACTTTTGTGTCATGCCCGATAAAAACGGACAACAAAACTTATTGATTTTATCTATGATGAAGAGACACTTTGTTAGACCTAGTTTTATGTAAAGTGATGGTCATTAATATTTCTGAACCTTGTATTAGTCTAGTTAATATTCCCGGGAATTCTATAAGCTAATTGGGCCTAAGTTATGGGCTTTAAAGCCTATTAGGATCAAGCCCGACCTTGGAAGCCCACTTAAACCCAAGGCCGGCCCATGTACTCTACTATATAAAGTCTTCTCCTCATGTGGAGAGGATGTTGCTCATTTTGTTTTCATTTAATGTGTAGCCATTTTTCCTTTTGTTATTTCTCTCTCTAGTTTTCTCTTTTTAATTTTGTGTGGTTGTGTATGTGATTGATAACTGCAACATGTGGTATCAAGAGCTCAAGGTTTTCTAGTGTTTTTTATTTGCTTAATACGTAGCTTATTCCTTAAGCAAATTCGTCCTTGTTTTTTCTTTTTTGTCATGGCTCACTTTCAGTTGTAGTGTCTTGGTTCTTAAGTTGTTTAAGACTTTCTACATAAAGTATTTGTTGCTTAAACACGTCTTATTATTAAATCAAACATGTCTTAGTTGGTTTTTCATTTTTCTTGCTTTTTTCGAATGTTTTGGTTCAAAACGATTTGGAAAATCAAGTTGCTAGTTGTTTGTTGTTGTTTTTGAATGATCTAGGTGCACTTCCTTTATTCAGGGCTTAATTGTAGCTTATCTCGTGCTTAAATGAGTTCCTTTGTTGCTTATTTGGGTTCGTCTAACCTTATTTAGTTGAGGAAGTTCTTAGTGGCGGTTTGTCATTATTATGCACCTATCTTTGTAACGGTTTGGTTAGTTTATACTCATAGGTTTGGTTTTTAGCCGACTTTTTACAAGACAACAAGTTGTGTACTTGGTTTGTCTAGTAGTTGAGTTGTGGCTAGCAAACAAAGGAAAGGAAAGCGATTTGTACTTGCTCAAAAGTGACATATTTGGCAGTAGTTGTTTGCCATATTACATAGCGGTTTGGCAGGCTTTTAAGTGGCGGTTTACTTGTTTATACGAGTAGCGGTTTGATTTTAACATAGCGGTTTGACAGGTACGTAGCGGTTTATCATTTCATGGTCCAATCCTATATGTTACTCTACCAACTTTTGCATCTGGTAATGGTTTGGTGATCTCTCTTGGTGGCGGTTTAGTGATACAGACTTGCCAGCGGTTTGAGTAGGTTTAATAGCTAGCGGTTTGGAAACATTTACTGGTAGCGGTTTAGGTCATAGTTTGTAGCGGTTTAGTTAAACTATATAGGTAGCGGTTTAATCAAGGATCTTTGCCACCGGTTTGACAAAACTTATAGCGGTTTACCAACTGTACTTAGGTAGCGATTTGTCAAGTAACACCTGCCAGCGGTTTGCTCAATTGGTAGCGGTTTGCTATTATACATGTGGCGGTTTGCTACTATTATTGGTAGCGGTTTGCTCTAATTCTTAGTGGTGGTTTGCTATCATTCTTTGTGGCGGTTTGCTATTATTCTTAGTGGTGGTTTGCTAAGTTTTTTTTGGAACACTTCTATACTTTGGAAAATTACCTTGACAAACATACTTGGACAATCATTCAACAAGAACCTCGAATTAACACTTGGACTTTAAAGGACATTTAATTGAACAACATCAAACCTTAACAACAAACAATCATCATTTCACAGTTTCGTCTTGACTTTGTAAAATCCCGTAAAAGTTCAATCTTTTCTCAGTTTAAGTCATAGACTTGTAAAATCCAGTAAATTCCTAAGGGCTTAAGCAGTTTAACTTTAATCAAAAGAAAATCAAAATCACTAATCACTAAAACGATCCTATCTTATCATTTGACATCACTTTTGCAATGTCGAATCAACAAGACATTTATGCAGCCGGTTTTGAAAACCGTCCTCCTATGCTTAACAAAGAGAACTATGTTCCATGGTCATCACGTCTTCTCCATTATGCTAAGAGCAAACCATATGGAAAGTTAATCTACAATTCCATTATGAATGGTCCATATATCAGACGAATGATGCCTGAACCAGGTGATGCAGACCGTGAAGTTCTTGTCAATGAAAACTTTCATGAGCAGACGGACGATGAACTCACTGAGAAGGAGCTTAAACAGCTTGAAGCTGATGATCAACCCATTCGGACTATACTTCTCGGTCTTCCTGAAGAAATCTATGCTGCTGTTGATAGCTGTGAAACTGCTCAGGAAATCTAGTTACGTGTTCAACAAATGATGAAAGGTTCTGACATTGGAATTCAAGAAAAGAAGGCTAAGTTGCTTAATGAATGGGAAAAGTTTACTTCCACTGATGGGGAATCGATTGAGTCCTACTATCATCGTTTCTCAAAGTTGATGAATAATTTCAAGAGAAACAAACACTTTCCAAAAAAGATTGCCAGTAATCTTAAGTTCCTAAACAATTTACAACTAGAATGGAGTCGACATGTTACCATTGTTCATCAAACAAAGGGCTTGCATACAGCAGATTACACTCAGTTGTATGATTTCTTAAAATACAATCAAAAGGAGGTAGATAATCTAAGAGCAGAACGACTTGCAAAAACACATGATCCTTTAGCACTCATGACAAATTCCAACAATCCTTTCAATTATTCTGTGTCAAGTACCTACATGAAACAACCACTTCCCAATAACAACAACTATAACCCACAACCACCATTCAACCAGAATTACATGCAACAACCAATACCAAATCCCAAAGACATTACAGATCCCACAACTGCAATGAACATGGCACTTGTTCTAATGGCTAAGGCATTCAAACTAAACTACTCAACACCAACCAACAACAACCAAAGAATTTCATCAAACCCTCATAATAGGCAGATTGCTCAGCCGAGTATGAATTTGGGTCAAGATAGTCAAATTCAGATGGTTGGAGGAAATGGGGGGAATTAGTTTAGACAATATGCTGGGCAAAATGTCGAGAATCAGGTTGTTCAGAATGCAGTTCATAATACGGGTGTTTAGAATGTTGGAAATCAGAATAGGCTAATTGTTGTTTCGGGAATTGCTAATCAGAATGGGAATGGTAATGTTGTAGCAGCACGGGATGAGGGTAATGCAAATGGGAATAATGGTAATCAAATAAGGTGTTACAACTGCAAAGGATTGGGTCATCTTGTTAGGAACTGCACATTCAGGCCAAGGAGAAGGGATGCTGCTTATCTTCAGACTCAGTTTCTGATTGCTCAAAAGGAAGAAGCAGGAATCCAACTACAAGCTAAAGAGTTTAATTTGATGATTGCTGCAGCGGATCTTGATGAGATTGAGGAAGTCAATGCAAACTACATTTTGATGGCTAACTTACAGCAAGCATCGACATCGGGTACTTAGACTGACAAAGCTCTTGTTTATGACTCAAACAGATCAGCTGAGGTACACAAATATGAAAATTGCTATAATGATGAGATATTTAATATGTTTACTCAAGAGGAGCAGTATACTGAGCTACTCGAGCCCATTCTTGAACCACACCAGGTACAACAGAATGATAGTAATGTTATTTCTAAGGTTACTAGTGTGGAACAAGAAGGAGGAACAGTAGAACAACATCCTGTAATTGTTGATGAAACTCGTGCTTATTTTGAATCATTATATAATAATTTGGCAATTAAAGTTGAGAAAATCAACACTGTGAATCGCAAGTTGAGAGAAACTAATGCTGACTTGACCACTGAGCTTGCTAGATATAAAAATCAAGAAAAATGTTTTGAAATTAGTCAAGAAAAATATGACAAACCTAAAAGGTGTTATCAAAAGTCTGTTTATCAAGAGCAATGCCTTTCTAAAAAGATAAATGCACTTCATTTAAGTTCAGGTAAACAAATAACGGCTTTGAATGAGGAAATTTCAAATTTAAATAACCAGCTTTCAAAGGAAAAGTCAACCGTTTCTTCTCTTCAAGAAGAAAAGAAAAGGTTGTAGTTCTGTTTTCAAAATACGCGAAGACGAGCTTTTTGATAAACAAATTCAACTTGAGAATAAAATAAAGGATTTAGATAATATTTTGGTCAAAACGGGTCAATCGATTCAACGATGCACATGCTTTTACCTAAGCTAGACTCGTTTTCTCACACTGAACAGAAAATGGCTTTGGGATATTAAAATCCTTTTTATCTCAAGCAAGCTTAGCAGAAACAACAGAGTTTGTATAATGGCAAAGTTCTATTAGAAAAGCATGATCCTCCTCCTGTGCATGATTCGGAGGAGACGCTGGAACTTGCTCAAGAGAGTCACTTAAAAATGAAACAATTGAACAAATAAATAAAACCAGCAAATTATACAAAGATTAATCATCTTTCGAGGGTTTTTGTTTCTCAAACGACCAAGTCACGTGAAGAGTTGTATTTTTCAAATACTTCCAAAACGGCCAATGTTTCTAAATCAATTTCTATACCAAATGAAGTATTGCACGAAAATTTCTAAATGAGTTAAAAAGCACCATTGTAACTCTTCAACGTGTTGTCAAACAAAAAATGACTTTAGATATACACAATTGGTCGTCTTCTGTTCTCCAAGAGATTCACAAAGTTGTAAAAGATGAAATTCTCCATATCGTTAACCAAGTTGACGCTAGAGTGCAAAATTTAGAAATATAATTTTTGAAAGAAGCAGCCAAATTTGTTCGAGACTTCAAATCTCTTGAAAAAGAAGCTGATGAATCTCTTGCTAAGCACAAGGCATGTGAATTGGAAATTGAGCGTCTCTTGAGAGTAGTTGTCAGTCAGGATATTATGTCTATTGTGCAAACTAATTCTGTTGTAGATACATCAAATCTCCAAACTGAGCTTGAACGTACGAAAGAACGTTTTGAAAATTGTATCATTAAAAAGGAGAATGAGTATGCTAAACTTTGGAATGATTGGTACAAAAAATGTGAAGAATCCATATATGACAAAATTTCGTACAATAAAGCTTATAATGACATGCAACAAAAGATAGAACGGTTGCAAGCTCAGTTGGGAGATCTATGGGTAAAAGTAAGGATACTCCATGTGTAAGATACCCTTGATCATTTGCCTCAGAAAATTAAAAATGAGAACGTAGAATTAGAGTTTCAGGTTCAGAATTATGAAAGAGAAAATGCTCATCTTAAGACTGCATACCACCTGTTTGACTCTATCAATGTGACAAGGACTTAAACCAAAACAATAATTGACTCTCTACAAACCAAATTACATGACACGATTTATGAAAATGCTAAGCTAAGAGCCCAGTTATTTGATAAGGTTTCTGAACAAAAGGACAACGCCAAAGGTACGAGTACGAATACTAAATTTGCAAATCAATCAACCGAGAGGAAACCGTCTTTGTAATCTTTAAGAAACACGTTTGTTGTAAGAAAACCAAATGCATTTCAATCTGAACGTCAAAATTTTTCAAAAACTCGGGTTCCTCAAAAGGTCGATAAGACGAATGATTTGTCAAATCCAGTCACTTCAAACTCAGTACCTACCACCAAAGAATCAAAGGTTGTAGAAAATGATAAAGTGATTGCCCCTGGAATATTTAGGATTAATCCTTTTAAGAACTCTAGGGAAGAAAAATCTGTGCCTAACAAACCAATTAAAGCAAGCGTTAGGACAAATCCGTTCACTGTTTCACAACCTCATGTCATCACTAAGAAAGTTGTTAATTCTGACTCAAATGGTTTCTCTTCTACAGGAGTAGACATCACTACTAAGACCAGAAGGCCACAGCCTAGGAGCAATATAAAGAATGATAGGGTCCCTTCTGCGTCTGAGAGTAGTCGCATCAAGAATAAAGAAGTTGAAGTAGAAGAACACCCTAGGAATTTATTGCTTTCTAAGAATAAGAAACATATGTCATCTGAATGTAATAACGTTAAGCTTGCCATTCGGAACGATAAATCTAAAATTCTTTGTGCTATGTGTAAGCAATGTTTAATTACTTCAAATCATGATGTTTGTGTGCTTAATTATGTAAATGGCATGAATTCTCGTGGTAAGAAACAAAAAAGAAAATGTCTCTAATATTGAACACTTGGTGAAAGAATGGTGCAAGTTTCTAAATAAATGGAATTTATAAATCTATGTTTTATAAATCACAACCTAATTAATTTTATAAACCTACTATTTAAATTGTGTCGTAAGGGTTATACATTTTTATTTTATTCATTAGTACTTACACAAGGATCGAAGCATATACGAACTTAAAAACGAGCAAATAACGAAGGAGATATGAAATTTAAATAGTTTACAATAATTAAATGGATAAAGTATTTTTATAAAAGTTATTTTTATAAAAATTCTTTACTGTTTCAGATTCAGATTATTAAGGGAGATATTTATAAAGATTCGTACTTTTCATGCCGCATCAAACATGTAAGAAAACTCAAAAAACAGCTTTAAATGAAGGTGATACGATATTTACAAGTATAAGTTTAAAAAGTTATTTTATAAAAGTATAATTTATAAACATAAGTTACTGTTCACAACAGTATACTATTGGGAAATAATTTTTATACCATAAATAGAGCTTTTAATTACGAAGACGTGGGACTAGGAATCACTAAAAAACCGAATTAAAACGAACAAGATACATTAAAATACGATTTTGCTAATTTAAAAATTAAAAAAGTATTTTTATAAACTTTTAACTTACGTTATGTTCATAACAGGTGCCAATAAAATTTGGCTAGACTATTTCAATCTACGAATCCATACATATAAAGAACAAGCGAAACATATTAAATATGAGTAAGTTATGACTTTTGGAAGGTTACGACGATTAATTATATAAAAGTAGTTTTATATAATTTTATAAAAACAATTAGAACTACTGTTCATCAGGGGCATAAATATTATAAATATAATATTTTGATATATTTTCTTAATACGAAACCGTGGACATAAGAAACACTTGAAACGGAGTTAAAACGATAAAGATACGAGGTTTATAAAACCGTATGCACTATCTTCACTTTTGTGCACTATTTTATAAAAACAATTAAACCAATTATATAATATAATTATATAATCAATAATAATATTAAAACATGTATTATTAACAAACAATCAATTGTGAGACGAAAACCACACTTTATTTTACGGATACAAATACAAACACCTTTATTCAATAAAGTACGGTTTAAACATTGTTTTGACATTTAAAACTAAACAAAGACTATTAGGTGGTGGTGTAACTATATAACTTGTGATGTAGTATTATTAAGTACATTGTACTCATACGGCCTATATTTAATTAGGTTGCATTCGGTCTTATCCGTGACGTTTCCATTCACTTGATTCATATACATCAGTTTATTCACTAAGGTGAGTTCATAGCCTCATGTTTTACTATATCAATGATTTACAACTTTTGGGGTGAGAAACATGCATTGTTTTACAAATTGAACGCAAGTGTACATTTTATCATGATTACGTGTTTGCCTAAGTAGCGATAACCCACTGTGCCCATTATCATGAACTGTCAATTACTTTGTGTGAGCGCGAATGTTATAAATAGATCTATTTGGGATTGACATCCCCGTTTGGGTGAGTAGCACCCACTGTGCCGGTTTGCCAGACAACGGACGTATACCATGTCAGATTTTGGATGTTGCGGGTTATAACATCATCAAGGGCAATGTTGGCAATTTATATTGCAATTCATACATGTCGAGCTTCAGTGTCATGAGCTTAGGGAAACGTAATTACACTTTGTGATGTTTGTATCTGTTGCACTATCATACACTTGGAAATATTGCGGTCCAATATTATATTTACATAAACCTATGAATTCACCAACTTTATGTTGACATTTTAAAACATGTTTTCTCAGGTCAATGAGGCACGAGGTGCTAAGGATACATTGGGGATACTCTTTTGGGGAGTCATGCATAAAAGATTTGGAGTCATTACATCTGGGGATTTTTGTTATGATCTAAAATCTTTGTTATCAAATGTTGAACAATTTAAGCCGTTGCGCTTTGTATTAAACAATTTCAATAAATCCAATGTATCATATTTTAAACGACTCTTTTAGAGGTCATTCTCATATCTTGTTCTATTGATCTATGAGGTAACGCTCCCGGACTCATTATTCCGCTGCGACCCTATTTGGGGGTGTTACAGCAGTTGTCAGTCAGGATATTATGTCTATTGTGCAAAGTAATTCTGTTGTAGATACATCCAATCTCCAAACTGAGCTTGAACGTACGAAAGAACGTTTTGAAAATTATTTCATTAAAAAGGAGAATGAATATGCTAAACTTTAGAATAATTGGTACAAAAAGTGTGAAGAATGCAAATATGAGAAGATTTCGTATGATAAAGCTTATAATGACATTTAACAAAAGACTGGACGGTTGCAACCTCAGTTAGGAGATCAAAAGGATAAAAGTAAGGATACTCCATGTATATTAAATACCCTTGATCCTTTGTCCCAGAAACTAGAAAATAAGAACGTAGAATTAGAGTTTCAGGTTCGAAATTATGAAAAAGAGAATGCTCATCTTAAGACCACATACAAGAACTTGTTTGACTCTATCTCTGTAACACAAACTCAAACCAAAACAATAATTAACTCTTTGCAAAATAAATTGCACTACACGATCTATGAAAATGCTAAGCTTAGAGCCCAATTATTTGATCAGGTTTATAAACATAAGGACACAACCAAAGGTACGAGTACGAATACTAAGTTTTCAAATCAATCAACCGAGGGGAAACCGTCTTTGCAACCTTTAAGAAATAATTTTGTTGTGAGACAACCAAATGCATTTCAGTCTGAACGTATAAAATTTTCAAAAACTCAAGTTCCTCGAAAGGTTGATGAGACAAATGTTTGTCAAATCCAGTCACTTCAAACTCGTTACCCTTACCTCAAGAGTCAAATTTTGTGAAAAATGATAAGGTGATCAAATTTTCAAAAACTCTAAAGCTTCTCATGAATTTTGTCTGGAAGTTTTTAGGAATGGTTCACTTTGGAAATGATCATGTGGCTGCTATTCTGGCTTTTGGTGATCTTCAATGGGGAAATATTTTGATCACCAGGGTTTATTTCATTGAGGGCTTGGGGCACAACCTGTTCTCAGTTGGGCAGTTTTATGATTCAAATTTAAAGGTCGCTTTTAGAAGAAACACATGTTTTGTCAGAAACTTAGAAGGAGTTGATTTGTCGGAACATTTACATGCTACTTGTTTATGTGCTCGGTACCAATAGGCTAAGCCACCTAGAAGAACTCAAGGAGATAAAAGAACTTTCGTTATCTAGTAACCGTTAAAATGGGTCACTGGTATACGAAAGATTCTGTTTTGAACTAATCGGATTATCAGATGCGCTTACTGGCGGATGGTAAAAGACACCTCAGAGACTTGCCGGTAGGAGCTTCAATTCTTAGGTGAAAAGCGGTTACTGGTCCTTAAAGAAAAAAAACCCCCAAAAAAAAAGACATGACGGCGTTGTCCAACTATAAGCAAATAAGTGTCTTTATCCGCTTGTTGTGCCAAGTCCTTTGGATGCGGACACAGTTTAACGGACTATGGCTTTCACTTCACAAGATTCTAACTATTTGATGCGAAATAATCTAGCATACCTGCAAACCAAGTCCGAACACCAAGAACGAAACACATCGCCATCCGCTACCATTTCAGAAAGGAGCACATGGAAAAAGGTACGATTGAACTAAAATTTGTCAAGACGAATTACCAACTGGCCGACCTCTTCACCAAAGCATCTTCCTGTGATCGTTCAACTATTTGGTTCGTCGCCTTGGTATGCGCAACTTGTCTCCTCAGGAACTTGAACGTCTTGCAAAATCATAGTAATTCTTTGTATATTTATCAGAAAAGAAAAATATAAAAATATAAAACCTATAAAAGCAAAATACAAAATCAAAAAAAATTCAAAAATACCAAAAATAATCTTCTCCGACATGTCTCTCGAAAATCGAAACATTACCACCTAGAAATGTTGATAATATAACACGGGTGAATAAATTAGTCGAGCGAGAGAGGTTTCCAAAATGCTTTCAAAACAAAGTCTTCCTTAAAACTTTTCCTCTACGACTTTCTTAGTAAATCAACTTAGTGACTCCGTCCTCCCAAAGAAAGTAAAATGTTTAAATTAAAGTACCTTTATCCTAAACAACGAGAGTTCATATCTTCTCGTTCTTGACAATGTCATAATAAACATTCAAGTTTTGAATGCTCAAAGAAGCATAAGGAATGATAATTAATAAGATAAATCTACAGTATTTTTCTGTTGGCACAATTTTTCACGATATTTTTAAAAAGAAAAATTCTAATTCTTAATACTTTCAAAATTGTGTGCTTCACAAAACATCCAACTCTAAGTTTTCAATATAATTTGTTTTCGAGGGGGAGTATAAAAACAAGATTCATTTTGCATGCTCGTATGTTCTCCCAAGACTTAGTTAGACTCATGTGAATTACCGGACATTAACTTGTTTTTAATTCACTAATTGTCAAAAATTGTCACCACATATGCAATCTTTGAGAGGGAGAATAGTGATTAAATTGATCAATTTTTAAACGGATTAAATAATGGTATATACGTTCAATCTATAAGTCCTATTCCCCCAAACATCGCAATGGCAAAACTCATTCATAATATTGGTGCTTTATGTGTAGGGGATTTTTTGGTAACTCTAAAACTCTTAATGTGTCATAAAATGATTTCTCAGAACATGTTATTTACTTTTATATTCAAATGGTTTTATGGATCTTCAATGCAATATACCCAAAGACGACCAACTTGTTATCTTTCTCAAGGATTATAAGGCGTGATATAAGCTAAACACAGCATCATTTATACACCGAAAAATACTATAAAAAGGACTAAAAATACTAAAATATACTTAATGTATTGCAAATATTTTTGTTTGGTATTTTTTATGTCTTGTGGTAAATATGATTGAAAACGAATTAAAAACAGGAATTTTAACGGTTTCGTTCGATCAAGAGTCTTATTATTGAGAGTCAAACAGTTCTTAATATTTCTTGAGCATGCCGTTGGAAAGAGCATGAGATTTTCTGAGTCTGTCCATCGTTCGCCTTCGTTGATTATTGGGCTAGCCCTAACCCATTTAGGGTCGGGACCATGCCCATGCTATCTATACCTAATTAAGCATGTCTAAGCCATAATGAAATCTAATTACAAATATGATAAGAAAAGATGGTTGAACATCAGGCCTGCGTGCAGCACATGTGCCTCAAAGATAATACAATTTCATATCACGTGCCCTTCCCCTCAAAAAGGAATGACATAAAAGAGCAACCTGCAAGAGCTTTTATCAACTTTCATTTCCATATCATAAGTCATAAAAGATCTAAAGGTGGGAATAGTAATGCCGTACAAAAATGAATCAGATTACTTAGAGACTGCCTTCTTTACAACGATGGATCCAGTCTTGTATACTTGCATGATCCGTGAGGACACTTAACAAAGCCAAAGATATGGGCTAATAATCATAGTAATAATTGGGTCCAGAAATTTACAACATTACCCCTTCTCTCCCTATAATATACCACCCGCGTCCCCCCATTTTCGCTCATTAGTAAGTTTAGTTTTTTTATATTTTTATTTTTTTAAGTTTTTCTTATTAAAGTTTTGTATAGCTTTTTCTGTATTAAATGCTTATTGTACTCAGCTTATTTCACAAACTTATTATGATGATGTAATATAAATGGTTTAAAATTCTTAAAAGATCTTGTTTCACTTTTTATTTGATTAATCGTTCATTAATCTTTGTTTTCGTGATAGCTTATTCTCTATGCTATATTTTCGAGCTTATTTTTGCATCTTATTATTCTCAAAAGTTCTTAATAGCTTAGAAAATGACTCCTACAAGCCTTCCAAGCTTATTTGATTCATTCTAAAAAGCTCTTAAGCACTTTTCAAAATAATAAGCCATAATAAACTCGTATATAGCTTATTGTCGTGCTTGTTTCGTTTTTGTTTGAATAGAAGTTCATATTTTCTGTTAAGATTAGTTTCTAAACTGCTTATTTGGATTTATGTAGGCTTTAAATGCTAGATCCAACTTTTGAGAGCTTATTTGCTTATTCGAGTTGTTGTTTGTGACGTTCATGTGCTTTTAGCTTAATCCGGCTTATCGTTGCTGTTTTCAATTGCCTTTTGATTCAGTTTTGAGCTTATTTTAGTTTCGTTATAGCTTATCATTGATGTTTGGTATAGATTAATGTTTCAGAGTGATTAATTATTTAGTTAATAACTCGATTAGCTTATCTAGATCTCCTTTAGATTAAAGTACTTATTTTACTAAGCTTATTCTCTTAATGGTTTTTCAAATGATTCGTAAAAACTGTTCAAGTGAAATTTCGTTGTACAAAATTTGGTTGAATCACTATTTCTGTTTTCCTTTATTGCTGAGCACATTTGGTTTGTATAGGAAATAAAATTAGAATTGGGCCTTGTGTGTTCTAGGTTTAATTCTCTTCTGGGCCTGCGAAATTATTTGTTGGACCTGTGATTGTTTTACTAATAGGTTGCGTTTGGTTTGAATGAATTTTCGTTGTTGGGCCACAAGAGTTAACAAAGATTGCAAAATTTGAATTTGTTATGAGTTGTTTTATATTAACAGTTGGTATTTCTTTGTTGTGACTTTTGGTACCGGTCAACTCATGAGGCGTGAAGCTTAAGGGCTTATTTAGCTAGACCGAATTTGATTATTTTTTTTAGCTAAATAAGTCGGGTGGTATTCGTTTAATTGCGGGTTTTCAATTCGGTTCCATTTTCTATCCTTTTTCAATTAATCAGTATAATTTATTTTTAAAATGTTTAGCTTTGTTTGTTTGATCATTATGAGTAGCGAATAGTTTAATTAGTGCTTGTTAAGTGATATAGTGAATTGTGAATTAAGTGTGGATTTGAAAAAGGGTTTAATTAATTAATAATCTTCAATTATTTAGATTTATAGGTTGAATGTTTTGAAGGGCAAAATCCGGAAAAATAGTCAAACTACACATCTAGTAATTAATATCTTTTTGAAAGATTTTTGTCAAAATAAACCAACGTTGTGAAATAATTGACCTTAATTCACACTTGATGAATTTTTCACGTCACTTAGCAAGCATATTTGTCATCTATATCTTTTAGATCAATTTTAGTTTAATCTTGCAGTTTTAAATCTTAGAATTAATATTAGTTTCATTTTTAGTATAAAAAATAGTTTAAAACCAAAACCAAAAACTGAAATGACAATCAAGCTCGATTTACAACTTGAACGTAGATTTCCATTCACCTCTCACCGAGGAAAACAATACCCGTGTTGATTACTTATTATTCTTTCCTAAGAATAATTTGTATGATACTTAGCTTGCGTATACGTACATGTATTTATATAAATATATATATTATATCTGAGGGTTTATTTGATACATATAAAAATCACCTTATCAAGGCGGTTAAGGTTAGGTATCTTTGTTCCATGATCCAGCCAGAACCGGAGGGATCTACCCAGGAACACTCCATTGGATAGAGTAGAAGTCCTGGTATGATTGAAAAAAGGAGTAAAGTAGAATGGGAATAATGCCGACTGAGGCAGAGCTAGCACTGGAACAATCCCAACAAGGTGTTAGTTATGAAGTATCGATAAGCATTGAAGGGGTTGAAGAATGAAAAAAAATGTAAGGATAAAGGGTGTAAAGAAAGAAGCCCTCCATACAACCTTAGGCAGAAACCGGGTCAATGCATAATCTATCGGTAATCACAAAGATGATTCTGATAATGAAGACAAGTCATCATAGACCCAGTAATGCAAGGCATAACCCATTCCAGCTACTCAGGCTTCTCTTAAAAGAAGTTTGTTTCATTTCTCACGGAGATCAACACGTTTCTATCGGCTTTCTCATTCCGAGATCGTTGATATTGAAAAGGTGACAGTTCGCTCCAGCCTCCGATTACCAAATAATAAATGTGCACTTATAGAGTCTTGAGCCATCAAGATCAATCAAAAATCTCATTAGGACACATTCCATGACAAACACTTGTTGAACATCATCAAGTTTACAAGCTGTTATCTAGATTCCTACGCAATATCCTTGTGATAATTGCTAGAACATCAGAGTGATACTCTTTAGTATTCACAGTGACGATGGAAATCCTTCCAGAGTCAACATCAAACAGCTCTGCGGTAGGTGACTTGCGAGATTCTAGATGAATCAAGCTTGTGTCAACTGGATATCGATTTTGGTCCAGTATATGAATTGATGACTCAATCAGAAAGATAGTAACTATCTGATTCACTCTTACCGTGTTGTCTACTTTGAGACGCTCTGGTAACGAGAATGACTAGGTGCCGCTGCGAAACCCTGTCAAAGAAGATCTTTGATTTCTACGGATCAGAACAAGCAGTATTTATATATTAAAGGGGAATCAATTCTTCTTTTTTGTTGGTTATTTTAAACGCTTCGACGAGTGACATAGATCTTCTTTGTCCATGTTGTTTATTCTAACCTATACTTTGCAAGGTTCCGATGGTAGCAGCTTCGTAGTCCTTGTCGAGTCAAGATTCAAGACTCTGATCAATCACAAAGATAAAATACATGATGAAAGCTCATGCAATATGTACAATAGTCTCGCGATCTCTGATGTACACACTTCCCCTTAAAAGGGAACATTTTGACTAGATTGCAGACAATAAACAAACATATTATCTCACAAGTGGATTTGGACTCTCCTACCATGATGTGTTAACAAGTAATCATGTTAAAGAAAATGTTGAGGGAGATTGTTAACAAGCTTTCAAGACCTTGAGCATGAGGGTGGAGACACAAGATCGCAAGGCGGCATAAAGAGTCAAAGATAAAGATTTATAGATCTCAGCAGTCAAGATAAATTAAGGCCAAAGACTACAATATCAGTATTTTGTCAAAGAATATTAAGTTAAAGATCAAGATCCATGATCACAAGCATGCAAAAGGAACTTTAAAAGAATTTCCAAGTTTACAAGGTTCCAAGACTCAAGACGTCACAAGAAGTGAAGCCTTATGTGCAATGAACACCCCTTAGGGGGAGATTGTTAGACCTAGTTTTATGTAAAGTGATGGTCACTAATATTCCCGAACCTTGTATTAGTCTAGTTAATGTTCCCGGGAATTCTATAAGCTAATTGGGCCTAAGTTACAAGATTTAAAGCCCATTAGATATCAAGCCCGGCCTTGGAAGCCCACTTAAACCCAAGGCCGGCCCATGTACTCTACTATATAAATCCCTCTCCTCATGTGGAGAGGGTGTTGCTCGTTTTGTTTTCATTTATTGTGTAGCCATTTTTCCTTTTGTTATTTCTCTCTCTAAACATCTCTCTCTCTCTCTCTTTAGTTTTCACTTTTTAGTTTCGTATGCTTGTGTATGTGATTGATAAGTGCAACACACTTAAAATGCCAACAACAACAAATCTCCAGGAAAAAGTAATTGTGTGTCCAAAGAACGATACAGAAGATGTTATAAACGCTCAAATATTGTCAACGGTTGAAGGAGAAATAACAACATACCTAAATAACGGCGAAGCTATTTTAGTCGGCAGGAAACAGGAGAAACAAAAATGCTTTACCCACCAGAATACTTAAACACCGTCAAAATTTCCCGGCTTTACACCACATGAGCTTCAACTAAAAGTTGGGTCGCCGATCCTGCTATTGCGGAATGTTAAATTGTCACGAGGCTTATGCAACGGCACAAGGATGGTTGTTAGATCTCTAAGGTCAAAAGTCTTAGAAGTCGAAGTAATCATAGGAACAAGAGTTGGAAAGAAAGTATTTATACATAGAATTCCTTTAATGCACAAAAATCCCAACCTTCCATTCACTTTCAAAAGAAAACAATTTCCCATAAATCTTTGCTACACAATGACTATAAACAAAAGTCATGGTCAATCCCTTTCAAAAATTGGTATCTATCTACCAGATCCAATCTTCAATCATGGTCAGTTGTATGTCACGTTATCAAGAGCAACATTACCCCATGGGTTAACACTTCTCATAAACCAAGAAACTAACCAACCACCCAACACCACAAAAAACATTGTTTACAAAGAATTCCTCAAAAAAATCCAAAAAACTCTACATCTGAACGATAATGATATTTCACAGTAGAAATTACCCAATACGTTTGCTATGCCTAGATTATAACATGCTTTACCTATAAAAAACATTACTAGAATGATTTACTATATTTCTTGCGAAGATTATTAGTTACACTCTTATGCTATCTACAATATTTGTTTCCAGCTAAAACAACAACTATAATGCTTTTAGTGCTTACTATATTTATGAAACATAACTATCTACGGCGACCGTTAGTGTAATTTCAGACCTGATTCTTTATTTGCTGCTTTCATTTGCTAACTACGCAGTCCATGATTTTGATGTAGTTATTGAGCAAAAATGTCGGGAACCATCGTGGCTAACTTAAGACCAACACAAAGAAATTGCATACTTGAAGCAAAAGTTTATCGGAAATGGATTTCTAAAAGCATCCCAGACATAAGGGACATAGCCTTCTGTTGTATCCTTATAGATAAGGAGGTAAGAATATGTAAACTTTCTAACAAAACAGACATCTACTACGACATAATACACAACATAATATTCTAATGTTTGCAGAACAACGATATACAAGCAAATATGGACATCAACAACATACACGACTTCAACCAGCTCCTAAAGTTAGGAATGGTCTACAGAATTTCAAAGTTCCTATGTAAATCAACAAGCCCGTACCAACGGACTTTCCAAAACCAGACAAGCCTCAAATTCAGGAAGATCACAACATTTGACATACTTCCAGGTCAAGAAGCACAATTTCCGAATAATTATTTTGAATTCGCTTCACATAACCAGCTGTCATCGAGAGTCCCTTACCAAGATGAGAATTCAAAAATGGTTTACCCAATTTTGACAGGTAATAGTTAGATACTTTTTACTCTCATAATAAATGTGAAACCTGACCGACAACACTTTTGATACACAGATTACCTAGGACGCATAAGATCCATAGGTGACCTAATTCCTTTTGGAAATGTCAACCGGAATCAGGGCTACCGCAGAAAATTCGATATAGAGAACCTCAAGTAAGAAATGCTACTAATCTATAAAATGTTATACACAAAATTTTAATAATTTTTTTTGCCATAGTGGAAACCTGGTAGAATTTACAATGTGGGACAACCTGGCGAAACAGTTCGACAAAAATGAGATAGAGAAACTAGAACAACCAATAATAATTGCTGTTAGGACCTGTCGAGTTACAAGGTTCAAAGGTACATACCAAAACCTAAAGTAACGAATCTGTATACTCAACCATAACGTGTACAAAAAACGTATGTAGGTACAGAAGTGCAGTTATCAGCCTCGTCTGCAAGTCATTACTACATAAATCCCATAATACCAAAAGCTGAGCAAGCTCATGCCACGTAAGTAACATTAAGAATCTCAAATATGTTACACTATGTTGTCACCATCACTACTTACAATTAACGCATGCCACAAATATGCTGCAGATTCAAAGAAAAGTTCAAGTCAAACCATCCCCTTCAAATAACTAGACACCGTTTCGAAGATTCAGAGATGGAAAAACAAATAAATTGAGTAACTTTGGATACGCTATTGCAGCAAAACCCAGTAGGCTTTAAGGTTCGTAAAAAAACAACAACAACATGTTCCTTTGACAGATACATTTACCCGCATATGCTAATCACCTTTGGCAGCGAATCCAATTCACATGTGACACAATGGTTACGGGTGTAAGGAAAAATTAGGAATGGCACTACCTTTCATGCAGTCATTGTACCAAAAAGATGACAGTGCAAAATGGAGAATACAACTGCGAAGACCATGGTCAACAAAATCCTCCCACTTAGAGGTACCACCTCAAAAAAAATATGTACATCCAGCTACATATCACCATTTACAAAATCATAAATCAATAACAAAAATCCATTAAAAATACAGGTACAACTTCAAAGAAATGGTTACGAATGGAAGTGCCAACGTTAGTTCACTTTCTTCACACCAGCCGGAGACAAAGTAACTGGTCATTCTTGCTCAGAATTGGCTGTAAAGTACAAAAATCTGAACCAACGTCAGATACCTACTAAGATTCGAGACATCATTGGCATAAAGCATGTGTTCTAGATCCATTTCCCAGCCTCTACACAGAAATGAGCAGGAGAGTTCATCGTTGATGACATTTTAGACATGCATCCAGCAGTTGAGGGAGCAGATACCATCGACAAAATCACAACAGGTAATAACACTTACCAGAAAAGTATTTACAGAAACATACATTCAAAAAACTCCCCGAGTACTAACACGTATTCCTATCTGACTAAGTACAAGCAAGCCTCCATGAACTGAAGGATCAACTAGCACCGATAAAAACAAACCAGGAATCAATCATAATTCAAACAATATTTACACTTCTACATACATTTAGAGCATAATCGTAGGCACACCATCTGTACCAACACGAGTTTCACACAAACAACATAAACATTCATTAAACAAGATATCATACATGACACCGAGTCATCTTATTCGACATAGCATGAACCCAACTATTTTACAAAGCAGAAACCAAATATGTAACATTCCGTATTTTCAGTTAAATCGCGTAAGCTATAAATTATCATTTATCATAAACGGGCACCAAACAAATTAAAGTTTACGTCAAGCAAGAATTATTTTTACGAATGTAATAATTAACTTTTATATTTTTATTTTTATCGGTTACGTAAAGCGTTTACGTTTCGCGATAAATTTCGTTTAGACATTCTCGGAACCACTAAAATTTATCTACGCTTCAACGAATACCCATTATTAATTCCAATGCTCAAAGTTTTATAAAATTTCACCCATGTTAATAATATTAGCCGAATTTACCATGAAATAAATAAGCCAAGTCTTAGAATTTTCAAGTATTACATCTACAACTTTAACTACACATTGTTTTTTTTTACTTCAAGTAATACTTGCATTCTTTTTCATCAAGATAATTCCTAGATATTTCTTCCATAATTCATAAACCAAACCTACATCTAAGGGAACAAAGGAACATACACATTTATTAACAAGTACCATGTACATCTAGAGTTAGTAAAGAACTAGTTAACTTGACCAAGACTAGAAAACATGAACCAATGCTCTCCTTATTTCACTCTTGATGTCCCAACCCTTATCTTTGGTCTTATGGTCATTGTTTAAGCACATTTTACTAGTCTTGGAAGTATATAACACTAGCATACAAGATAGATAAATACACACTTCATTTCCTTAAGAAAAATCAACACATTTCCTCCCTTTTTGCTTCCATTTCCCACGTCCCAACCTAAATCCTTATAAAATCCATATAATTTTTTTTCTACCACATTTACAAACATCCCTACATCATATTTAAGATATCCCAAGGTTTTTAGAAGGTTTGATTTGGAGTTTAAAAGGGTTAAACAAAGGAAAAAAGCAAGTTAATGGTTCTTAAGAAAACTAGGGTTTTCACTCTTTATTTTCAAGCTAAGGTTTAAATCATAAGGGTGTAATTTGTTTTTACATTCATCACTCATCTACCTAAGGTTATCGAAAACCCTAATCATTTCATACTTATGATTTTATGTGTATATAATGACTATGTAGTTAATCACCATCTAGGATACTTTTGAACTTGTAAAATGGATTTTTTACTTGTGATCATAATTTTATACACTTTTATATATGTTATGTGGAGGATGATATCATGTTATAATAGAAGTGTAAGTATTGTGCAAAATTGTGTTTGATAAAATATAAAAAAAGTAGATTATAAAACAGTTTAATTAAAAAGTTTACTTAATAATAACAATAAAAGTCTTACAAAGGAATTGTTATCATGGACTCTTTTGGATTAATGATGGACTAGAGACCCTAAGTATGCAAGACACATGGTATATGATGTGGTAAAAGACTTGTAATAAAGTGATTAATCTAAAAGTTAAAAAATCAAGTCTAAAACATATTTTTAGAAAAATATTCAAAAAGGGCTGTTTTAAATTCGAATTTAAATTATTGATTTTTGAATTTTTATAAAATACTACATGTTACAAGGATCGTAAGCATATAAAGAACTCGAAAAACGATCAATAACGAAGGAGTTATAAATTTCGCAAGTTTACGATAATAAATACTTTTATAAAAATAATTTTATAAAAGTTACTGTTCACATCAGATATATTTATTTTTAAAACGTCATTAATTTGATAAAATTTTTAATTATGAAAACGTACTTGAAAGAATCACTAAAAACGGAGTTAAAACGAATAAATTACGACGTTTACGAGTTTACGATAACTAAATTTATAAAAATAAATTTATAAAAGTCCATAAACAGTAAAAACCATTGTTCACCAGGGACTCAAAATATTAAAATATAATATTTTGATACATCATCTTAATACAAAAGCGTGGACGTAAGAAACATACCAAACGGGCTTAAAACGAGAATGATACGCACTATTTTATACTTGTGCACTATTTCCTGACATGAATAGTGTTGGTTCGTTTTTAATCAAAAAAAATTACGAAACATTTTAGAATCACTTAAATAATATTTATACTTGTTTTAAACTTTATAAATATTATTTTACAAAGGCGATTGAACTATTTATACGAGTTCAAATACATGATTATTATTTATCAAATGTGATTTAAACATTATTTCACAAACACAATTAGATGGTGATATAGCTATCTATAATTATATATGGTCCTAGTTATTCATTGTACTTAGTACTTATTCGGCCTATATCTAATTAGGTTGCTCTCGACTTGTCCATGACGCATTTTCACTCTTTGATCTATTTTGTTGATTCATTCACTCAAGGTGAGTTCATAGCCTTACTTTTTCTTTTTTAATTGTTTTCGGGGTGAGAATACGTGCTCGTTTTACTACACAAACCTATTGATTTCTATACGTAAGCGTTACATGACTATTT